>JAVCKT010098699.1:0-10515 GCA_032273925.1 Rhynchotus rufescens | reverse complement strand
CGGGCACGGCGCGGAGCCCGGCGCGCGGCGCCCGCGGCGCCCGCCACGACAACGCCTACATGTACGTCCTCGTCGTCATGACGCTCTTCGCCGCCACCGTGGGCAGCCTCATCCTGGGCTACACGCGCTCGCGCCGCGTGGACAAGCGCGCCGACCCCTACCACGTCTACATCAAGAACCGCGTCTCCATGATCTGAGGCGCGGCGCCGGCGCGCGCTTCCCCGACGGAGAGCGCCCGCGCCGGCGGCTCCGGAGCATCCCGGCGCGCGGGGATGATGATGTTGCCCCCGAGGGGACACCGGGGCTGGGCCCCTGTTTTTTCCCCTGGAATTAAAGGTGGTGGTTTCCCGACATTCGGCTCCGCGTTTCCTCCCGCTCCGGCGCCGTTGGGCACGGGGGAATGGCTGAGCCCATCCGGGGAGCGGGTGGGATGGAGAGCTGCTCCTCGGGAAGCCGCGTGCCCCTCCGGAGCGAGACACGGGGGCTGTTGCTGCCCGCACCGCGGCCCCCCCTCCCATTCCCGGCGCTCCCGGCTGCTTTTCCTGCTTCCTTCCTGCGGCTCCGGCGCTGCCGGCTGCAACTTTGCCCTTTTGTACCGCGTTGGGCCCCGACTTGGCGGCACTGGCCCGTGCCCGGTGCCCACGGCCCTCCCGCTTCCCAAAGGGCCCGCGCAGCTGCGGGCGGGATGAGCACCGGGATTTGCATCGGGATTTGCCACCTGGCCGGGATCTCTGCGCCCCGCAGCCGCTCCGGAGGCTCCGTGCTCTGTTTGCTCTGCGGTGGGAAAAGAAAATAAAGCCCCGTGGGAGCCTTTCTGTGCAAACAGAGCGGAGGCGCCGGGTCGGGCCGGGCAGCCGCTTCCCAGCGCTCCGGGGCTTTCCCGGCATCTGGGGCGGTTGGGCCGCCCCAAATCCCTGTCGGCTCCGGCGTGGGGGTCTCCAGGTTGGGAATGGGAATCGGTGGCCCTTCCGTGTCCCCCTGCGTCCCAGCTGCCGTGGGAAACCCCCATGCAAAGTGTCCTTGGTGGCATGTGCAGTGTCCCCGCGTGTCCCTGCGTGTCCCACGGGAAGCGCGGCCGGGTCGGAGCGGGTGACCTTGCCCTGCCCGGAGCCGTCGCGGTGCCCGATCCGGGAGCCGTCCCGATAAGCGGCAGGTGCCGCCGGGTTGTCCCCACGTGGGAAGCCGATAAGGGGTGGGATCCGGCGGCGGTGCCAGCTCCGGGAGCGTGGGAATGCGCTCCCGGCTAAGGGTGACGGCGCGCGAGGACGGAGCGGGTTCGGCCGGTCCCGTCCGGGGCTGGGAACGGCCGGCAGTTATTCCTAGGAACTGTAAAAATAGAGGATGGGCAAAGCCGGAGAGATTCCGGCTTCTGGGCGGGGATTTGCCGGGTGAGCCTCCCTGCACAGCCCTGGTGGGATTCATGGAACGCAATCCCTGGAAAAGCCATGGAGCGGCTCTCCTTGGATGTCCTCCCTAGGTGTGAGGAGGATGGGGAGGCGGGAAGGGGGAGCCAGCACGGAGTCTCCAAGGGGAACTGAGGCTTGATGAGGCTGGTGGCCTCTGTGGTGGGATGGTCGGATGGGTGGACATGGGGAGAGCAGAGGGTGTCACCTCCCTTGGCTTCATCCAGGCTTTGGACACCATCTCCCGAAACGTCCTCCTAGGGAAGCTGAGGAAGAGTGGGATGGAAGAGGGGACAGTGGGATAGACTGAGACCTGGCCCAAAGGCCGAGCTTAGAGGGCTGTGATTAGCAGCACAAGTCTAGTTGGAGTCTTGGAGCTAAGGGTGTCCCCCAGGGGTCAGCACTGGCTGTCCAGGCTGTTCAACCTCTTCATCCATGGCCTGGGTGAAGGGACAGGGTGGCCCCTCAGCAAATTCACTGGTGACACAAAACTGGGAGCACTGGCTGAGACCCCCGGGGGCTGCGCTGCTGTCCAGAGAGACCTGGGCAGGTGGGAGAGCTGGGGACAGAGGAACCGCATGAAGTTCAACCAGGGCAAGTGTGGGGTCCTTCACATAGGGAGGAAGAACCTCATGCACCACAACAGGCTGGGGATGACCTGCTGGAAGGCAGCTCTGTGGGGAAGGACCTGGGTGTCCTGGTGGACAACAAGGTCACCATCTTGGGCCAGCAATGTGCCTCGGTGGCCACAAAGGCCAATGGTCCCCTGGGCTGCCTCAGGCCGAGCGTTGGCAGCAGCTCCAGGAAGGACATCGTCCTCTCTGCTCTGGGGAGGCCACATCTGCAGCACTGGGGTCAGTGATGGCCTACCCAGGATGAGAGGGACATGGAGGTGCCGGAGAGAGGCCAGCGAACGGCCGTGGAGGTGCCGGAGGGACTGGTTTTGTGTCATCCCCGAACTTGCTGAGGAGAGCTCTAGTCCTTCACGCAGCTCCCTGATGCCCCCTGGAGGACACTGAGCTACAGGCCTCCAACCAGCCTGATCACAGAATCATCATGCTTGGAAAAGACTTCAAGATCATGGAGTCCAACCCCTCAGCACCATGCTCGTTAAACCATGTCTCTCTGTGCCTCATTTATACGTTTCTTCAGCACTGCCAGGGATGGGGACTCCACTTGGCTTCTCTTTCCAGGTAGAAATTCCCAGAATCACAGAATAGCTCAGGTTGGAAGGGACCTCTAGAGATCATCTAGTCCAACCTTCCTGCTCAAGCAGGGACACCTGGAGCACATGGCACAAATTTGTCCTAATATCCGACCTGAACCTCTCGTGGTGCAACGTGAGGCCATTTCCTCTATTTCTATCTGTCGTTATTCCAGAGAAGAGATCGGCCCTGCCTCACTACAACCTCCTCTGAGGTAGTTATAGAGATCCATAAGATCTCCCCTGAACCTCCTCCTCTCCACGCTAAATAACCCTGGCTCCCTCAGCTGCTCCTCATAAGGTCTTTGCTCCAGTCCCTTCACCAGGTTCATTGCCCTCCTCCGGACACATTCCAGCACCTCAATGTCCTTCTCATAGTGCCCAAAACCGAGCACAGTGTCCGAGTTGTGGCCTCACCAGCACAGGGGGACGATCCTGCCCTGGTCCTGTTGGCCTCCACAACCCTGCGAGCTCCTCCATCTCCATCCACCTCCCACATGTCACTGCTCCATTCAGCCACATCTCCAATCATCCCAATCGTTGTTGTTTGTGTTGCCTTGAGGCAATTTTCCGGGATGAGAGGAGGTTGTTTTTATGGAAATGTCTCTGTTTCTGGAGGCACAAACTCTGCCTTTGGGTCAGGAACCTTCTCCAGCATCCCAAACACCCCATTTCTGCTAAACACATGGAACCAGAGACACAACCCATCACATCCCTTATTCTTCCGCACGTGCACGTGGCCCGGTGGCCAAGTGCTGAGCAGAGCCCGTGCACGGGCTATTAATACCGATGGAAAGCATTAAAAATAGCCAGGTCCGCATTAAAGGTTGCCTGTTTGCAAAGGACACGGCCGAGGCCGAGCGGGAGCCTGGCACACTGACCCCGAGCAGCTGATTAAACCCCGGATTAATTACTTGGTCACGGGAGCCTCCAAAACGCGTTTTAGCAGGAGCGAGGGGTGCACGGAGAGGCGGCGAGGGCGAATTCTGCCATAAATAAAACAAAAGAGGGGCTGCCGAGTCAGGAAATGGCCAGCGGAGAGGTTCAGGTTCGTGCCTGCTCATTGCACAAACCACGAGGGCACAAGAAGCACCGCGAATATCATGGGCAAATTGCTGACTTTCTGGAATAAAAACCTGTCTGCCACTTATTTTTTGGCTTTGGGGACATCTGTGAGACCCCATGGAAGAGTTTCAGACCTTCCAGGCTGCAGCTGCTCCTGGGGAAACTCTCCAAATGAAGCAAAAAAGACATTTATCTCCTATAAGGGCACAGGAAAAGCCTGTTCTCCAAGGAAATTATCAGCAAGGAGTGCTGATAGCTAAGGGATTGCTATGTGGGTAAAATCCTGGTGTTAGGACTGGAATTCAGAGGTAGGATAATTTCAAATGATCCCCACAAACCTGTAGGAGAAGCTGGGAGAGAGGCGGGGGAAAGAGGCAAGATCTAAAGGAATCAGGACATGAATTTTCGTTTTAACACCTGCTTCACTGCCTTCTCATCTCCTTGAGGGTTTTTTTGTCAAGATTTGGCGAGCTTTGAGCAGGTATTTTTAAAAAGGGAGGCCGAGGAGAAGGGGTTTACAAGGGAGAGGCCATGGAGCCCTGAGGCAGGTAGACCTGCTGCCCCGCCTCGGCGCGGCAGCTTCCCCTCACGGGAGAGCAAAAGGCGGGCGCCGCAAAGGCTGCCGGGAGTTGTAGTCTAAGCCCACGTGGGGGCGCGACGCCTCCATGCGGCTTTCGGCCGCGCGCGGACTACATTTCCCAGCAAGCACCGCGAGGGCCTGCCTTGGGGCGAGTCGGCGCCCGGGGGTGCTGGTGCGGCTCGGGAGGCGTGGCCAGAGCATCCCTGCCGCGATTGGCCAGGCCGCGGCGAGGGGCGGGGCCGGTGTTGTTGTCGGGCCGCGGCGGCGCGCGCGGGTTGGGTCCGTTGGCGGCGCGGGGGCGCGCGCGCCGCGACCGTTGGCGGCGGCCGTTACTCGGCGTCGGGACCGTTGCGCTGAGGTAAAAAGCGGCCCGCCCTCCACCGCCCGCCTCCCGGCGATGCTCGCCGCCGCTGCCGCGGAGTGAAGCGGCCGCTATCCCACCCTTACCTTCCCCTTCCACCCCCTACAACCCCCGGCGGCGACATGGGCGAGCGCGGCTCCGGCGGCGACGTCAACTCCAACGTGCTGGTGGCCCGCAGCACCGGCGACGCGCAGCTCGACAAGGCCGTGTGGCAGTGGCTGAGCTGGGACAAGGTACGAGGAGGGTGCCGGGGGCGGGGGGTGTCACCCTGGTTCCTCACAGCGCCTCAGCCCTATTCCCCCCTTTATTTATAATTTTTGTTTTATTTATTTATTTATTTGTTTTCATTATTTTTATTTTTGCTTATTATTTTTGTTTCCTATTTAATTTCTATTTTTGTTTATTATTTAATTTTCTTCTATTTATTTCTATTTATTTCCATTATTTCTATTTATTTCCATTATTTCTATTTATTTCTATTTATTTCTATTTATTTCTATTTATTTCTATTTATTTCCATTATTTCTATTTATTTATTAACTCATTTCTCTCATTTTTTAATCTTTAAAATCTCCCCTCCCCCCTGAGACCTTACACCTCCCGTGTCCCCCTTCCCCCTCCCCAGGGCTGTCCTTTTGGCGCGGGGTCAGGTGGCCTTTGGCGAGGGCAGCGAGGTGGCCTTGGCGCGGAGACGCCGTCGCCCGCGGGATGGGGCAGGACCAGGTGCCCGTCCCTCTTGGCACGCGGGCGATGGGATGGGATGGGATGGGATCCCGCCGAGAGCCGCACCTGCTCCCTGCTGCTGCCGCATCCTTATCCACCAGGCACGCGCATCCCTGGAGATCGGCTTAAGACGGGGGAGGGAGCATCATTTAATGCCTTGAAATGCTTAAAATCGCATGACGTCACTTTTCTTTCCCTTAGCTTCCTGAATCCACTCACCCTCCCTTTCCCTCCTTTAAAAAGGAATAAATCAGGCTTCAGAAACCTGTGTTCTGCTGCGCTCCTTTCCATTTCAGCCCTGCCAGAGCATCAAGGTGACTGCAGGCTTGGTTAGCTGGGACTAAACTGGGCAAAGTGAGTTTGGGGCGTTGTAATAACGCCGTGCTGAGGCTCCTTTGCTTAACTCCTTGTTAGAAGGAGCTTTCTTTTCAGTGGCCTTCAAGAAACGCCATGGTCAGTGCTTTAAATAACATCTTGGGAGGAGGGGAAGCCACAGAGCTCGTGCACCAGTGGTTTAGATTTCTGTGTGTGACGTTATTTATTTTCGTTATTTTTTTAAATACTCTGCTTTTGAGGATAAAAAGAAGAGTAGCTGCGAGGAGCTTGTTTGCTCTCTTTAGTGTCATTCTGCTAGGGTTAAAGCATGAAAAAGCTGGAATTTAGGCCATAAGCAAATTCTTGCTTTCCATGATGACTGTTGGATGAGCTTTGTGCTTCTCGAAAATGCGCTCTCGATTTTCATTTTTATACCAATTAACACTTGTCATCTGCATGTTCTGGACTCGGAGCTGTTGCTATGAAAAAATCTGGGAGTAGTTGGCATGGAGCAGGAAAGGATGGAAAAAACCTTCATGATTACACACTTGGTAACTGCTATATCCAGACTGAACCCAAATAAACGTTTATTTCATTATGTGTGTATGTATATACACACATATACATACATTCTGTATAAATATATATTTATTAGTTCAAAGAAAGGTATTTTTAAGGAAATAAATACATGCTGAGTCTAAAAAAAATGAGCTAGGAATATTTAGGTTTCTCAAAATTTTCCAAAAGAAAATATTTTGTTCTAGAAGTGGGTTAGTGAAATGTTATTTGTTTGCATAGCTCTGTCTAAAAATGAAGTTACGCAACTAAACTTGACCCCAAGAGTGAGTTTCCTTGCAGCGCTGCAGCCTTGCTTCCCTCTGTGGCGCTTCCTGCAAGGATTCCTGAACTTGGGCTGACTCCTTTCAAAGACGGATCTGCACACGAGGTTCGCAACTGTATTTAGTTCTGGGAAACATTTGTCCTCTAAGTTAATTGAAAATTGCTTGCTGTAATTAATTCTTAAAACCCTAGGTGTTTTTTCTCCCTTTGGAGAGCCCTAATTAAAGCTGCTTTTCATTCTTTCAGATTTCTATACCTGTGTTAGCCTTGCTGGTGCAATAACCAGTACAGGAGATGGGGCAACCTGACCCTATGATGATGATGATCTTCTTTCTCCCCTCGCCTTTCCCACCACTGTCCTCCATCTCCATGAACGTGTTTTAACAACTGACATAAAGAAGATGCTCTGGCTAATCTCCCTTCTCTGTCCTCAGTTGCTTTACTCTTTTTAGACACACTGGCTAGATTTTACACTAAGAGTGGCAGCTTCTCCTTTTTCTGTCCCCGTTCTATAGTCTCTCCTTTTAATTCCTTTTCCATTACTCTCCAGCTTTTCCATTTTACTCCCACATCTGTCATGAGCCCTCTGAAGGAGCCTAGGTTGCACAGAGAGCTGTGTCACAGCCTGTGTCCCTGACAAAACTGCTTCTGCATAGAGCAGATGTTTAATTCGGACTGAGGTTCTGGTAATTATTTTATCTGCCCGTCTTGGGTGGCTTTATACAGTGATGCTGATGTGCTACGTGCTTCTGAGTAGGATGAAAATAAGGTATGCACTTGCTGTGCATAGCAGCTCAGGAGGCTTTTGGGGTGATTTTGAGGATCAAACGCTGGTAATTTTGAGGATCAAATCCTGGCATACCAGCTGGTGGCATCCGCAGGGAGAGCGGCACAATTAAGAGCCTGATCCGTTTCATCAAAATCACAGGGACCAAAGAAAGGATTCGCAGATGAAGAGTGAAGTCGAAGCCCTCTCGCTTTCAGTTAAGTCTCTATGTAGAAACAAGGTTTAAAGCTCACAGATGGCCAGTTAATTCTGCGCTGGTGCTGACAGACTGCTTGTGCACAGAGCGTGCTCCACACAGCCTCACGTTGGCCACCTGCAAAAATGTTCTGGAGGGATGTTTATACACGAAACCGTTGTAATGGGCTGCTGGTGTTACGGTAGAGCGCGTGGAGGGCAGGGAGTGCTTGGCAAATGCACAAACCTTTTGAGCGTGCTTTCAAGCACAGCAGCAGGAGAAAACAATGCTCAGGAAATGAGCGCAAATGAGGAAAGAAATTCTTCAAAATGACTTGGTTGCACTGCGAGCTGTCACGTCAAAGGCCGACGTCATTAAAGTGATTCTGGAGTGTTGTGGACGCAATCCCACAGGGCTCCTGAGAGCAAAACAACAAACTCGGTGCAATGGGAAGCCCTCTAATAACATAAGCACTGTGGCTTAGTGCCTGTCGTAATAGATTATAGTCTTGAAACTTCAACTTTATGGCCTCCGTGTTTATACTGCTGAATAAGCTGCAGTGCTGTCTTTCTGGTGAGGGTCGTGGAGGCTGCAAAGGGTGCTCCTGTGCTGTGGTAACACGCTGCAACCTTCAGATATCCTAGATAAGACTGAAGCATTAAGACTTGCTTTGAGGGGATAGTCTGTCACTTATATCCTTTTCCTTACTTTATCAATGTCTCTTCAGCATTCAGTGTGATAGAGGCTCTCCTGTGTTCTGAACTGCTGGGCTGTGCATGTTGAGGCAGTCTGATAGTTTTAAATTGTTTTGAGAAGCAGATGTTTTTGTTCCGTAAGCGGATTTTAATGAGTGCCACGGAAAGAAAGTAGGCTCACCCTTCCTTGTAGCTGAACTTCCCCTTCCCTTGCCACTTGATCTGGCACAAATATTCGTGCAATTATTCAGGGAACTGCTCCAGCTCGGCCTGGGAGGGGAGGAGGGACTTCTAGGTTTGACTCCTTCTTGCTCAAATTCAAGGTAGCTGCAGGAATGTTTATTGAGATACCAGAAAGGGGTTGGTTTGGGAAGAACGTGAGAACTGTCTGCAGCAGCAGCGCTCTTGTGAACTGAACTGAAAACTGCTGTAGTAACACTCCATTTAGAACGACAGAAACCGTGTACAGCCTACGTAAGGAAGGGAGGAGACGTGTAAAGGTTTAGTTTCTGGTTTAATGTCAGAAAAAGGCTACCAAATCTGCAACGAATATAAAAGTATAGTGAAAGTGAGCAGAAAGATGTTCCCTTTTTTTACTAGACGCAGTTCTAACAATAAGCAGGAAGAGCAGAGAGCTAAGGAAAATCTCTAAATATGCTCCAAAAAATGCTC
The DNA here is from genome assembly GCA_032273925.1 of Rhynchotus rufescens. Classification (NCBI taxonomy): domain Eukaryota; kingdom Metazoa; phylum Chordata; class Aves; order Tinamiformes; family Tinamidae; genus Rhynchotus; species Rhynchotus rufescens. The sequence goes on along the minus strand of JAVCKT010098699.1, from coordinate 1,695 downwards.
TGAAATATCCCCACATGGCAGAACGATGCAGTGATGTGGGGTGTGCAGCCTGTGACTTTTCTCTGGTGTGTCAATATTGGAAAACCATCTTGGGTGAATGGAGCAAAATTCCCTGTGGGTCCCTGCAGACAGACAGTGTGGATGCAGACTGTGCCCTAAATGTTTTTTCATCCTGGTGTCCACTTTACTTACAGGCTCCCTACCAAAATAATCTGACTGCTGCAGAGCTGTTGTGGCTCACGGAGAGGCTTCCCTCTCCCGTCGCAGTGTCCAACTTGAGTAACGCTCGCCTAGTTATCCAGGTGATTTTCCCTAGAAAACGTTGGTGCAGTGCAGTTGCTGGCCTGAAACCAAACTCTTGTTGAACAAGAGAAAATAAAAACTTAAGACTTTTAGGAGAAGTCTTTCTTCTTTCTTAAGACTTCCCTAGGAGAAGTAAATGAGAACTTGATGAAGATGCTGATTTTAAGCCAGGTCTGAAAGGTGGACTAACTATCCCCTAATCAGTGCTACATTCTTGCTGCTTAAGTCTTCCTGTAAATGTGTATTCTGGTGAGCTTGGCTTTTTGAGACTGATTTCATTTCAAAAAAGCTTTAAAACACCGATTCAAAAGCCTGGCTGACAAAGCTAGATGCACTTAAGCTTTGTGGTTGTTGAATTTGCTTGCAATTCATCCCTTGTAAAACCATCCTCAAGGGAGAAAAAGAAATATAAGCTTTTCACCTTCTAGACTCCTGTTTTTTGTTTGGTTTGTTTCCTTTTTCTTCCAAGCTACAGATCTTGTTAGTACCTGCAAAAGTCAGAAAAGATTGCTGTAAACTGACAGTTGTTTTGATAGGATTTGAGCTGGGGAAAACTAGCTCTGTTAGCAAGTAACACTCATTATTAATGTGACTGAAAGCTAAAGGACCGGTGAGAAATGCTCACTTAATGCCGAAGAAATTAATGGAGAATTATGCTACATGAACAACTCCTTTGGTGTCAGCTCTATTTAAGCTTGTTGTGGATGTTGGGGTATAACTTAATCTGCTTCCCTCTTCTTAAGTGCCATTATAACCACTTTAATAACCACTTTCACAGGACCCACAGTGCAAGTTCTGTTAAGTTCTTTCTGAAGACTTAGAACTAAAGTCCAATTGTTATATTTTAAAGGAAGGCAAATATGATTAATCTGGAAAAAAAATATAAAGTTTCGCCTATCTGGAAACTGCCCTAATGGGTAATGACATAATTTCCCTGGGGGAAAAAAAGAAAAAAAAAAAGAAAAACACTGCAGAACTTGTTTCTTCTACTGCTTGTGGAAGTCCCGGTACTGTTATACCTTCAGACTCCTGCCCATGCAATAGTCTGTCTGACTCCCACATTCTTCTTGCTTCCGCTTCTTTTTACAGTGAATTTGAGGCGTTTATTACTCAGTCTCGTTCTGCCTTGTAGCTTGTTGCTAATGCAAACTAGTGCTTTCTATGTTGGCGTGAGGTGGTTCTCTGAATCTCTGAATGTGCTTAGTACGAGCTACGTGAAAGAAGATATGAAAACACTGCCTGACCTCTGGTTGCTCTTTACTTCCCAGCTATCAAATGACAAGCCTCCAAACTACTTGTAAATTAAGAATACTTCACAAACTTGTATCTCAAGCAGCAGCTTAACAGCCCTGAGGGCCCTTTCCTTGAGTTTACAGGTGATGCTGCACTGGT
>JAVCKT010098698.1:0-10516 GCA_032273925.1 Rhynchotus rufescens | reverse complement strand
ATATGCCATAATAATATTTTGCTTTTCCTTTTCAGATATCACTCTTCCACAGGGAATTAAAATATAATCAAATAACTGTAACATTTCAGAATATTTTCACCTGAGAAGCTCTTCTCTTTATGATGAAAAATACATACTACTCTTACTAGCATGTCCTCATATCCTGGCCCATACGACAGCCTTGAGATGAATTTGACAGCCTTAAAGTCTTCCTCTCGTTCTTTGGACAACTGATGATGAAAAAGATTTCTGAAGTAATTAATAGTTGCATTGAGAGCCATGGCTTAGAACCCAAGGCACAAAAGAGACAAGAGTACTGGTTTTGCTCTTTTTGCACCGATTTTGTAGGAATTACTTTTTCCACTCCACCTTCATTTTGTGGGTGTTTGGAGGTATACAGCTAAAAACATATGCTTATACAACCAAATGCTTAGGAAGAGAGAAAACAGTGTCTTCATGAACCTAAGAACTGTATGTTTGCACATATTTTGCAGAATTTTACATTAGTTTTAAAAAAAAAAAGCCCCATTTAAAAAGGAATAAAAGGCCAATGTCATCAAGTATTACGAGCTTTTGACATCTTTCTTACGCTTTCACACTTCGATTTAGCAGGAGAAGGGCGCACGGCTGCGAGGCCGGTGGGGCTGTCGGCTCTGAAGAGCAGGCAGCACCGCTGAGAAGAGAAACCTGCCTCCTGCAGAGCAGCAAGTCCCTCCTCTCCTCAGTCTGCTCAGTCTGAAAGAAGGGCCTCGCTTGGGACCAAGGCTCTTTCAAATCCCATTCAGTGATTCAGCCAACAGAGCCCTTCTTTTCTTTCCAAAAGCAGGTTTATTGAAGGACATCCTAGGGAGGCAACTTGTGCTCCTGGCCTTTCCCAGGGAATTAGCCAGGGCTCGTCACTTCTGCATGAACAGAAATGTCAAGTTCCTGCAAATATGAAAAGTATCCTCTGAATGATGGAAAAAGGAGCATGGATGGGAAAATACAAGACAAACCATATTGTGCCTAGGCATCGCAGCTGGCATTTCCATATGGTGTCCAGAGCCAGGCAGCTGCTGGAATGTGTCCAGGTTATCACACAGCTGGTCCCTCCTAAGCAGCAACACACTTGCACTTCAGAGCAGTCAGAGCTGCCATTACCTAAGGGGAAAAAGCACCAGAGCAGAACAAAAGAAATGCATTTTCACTCCCTGTTCCCATTAAATACAGAAACTTTCAAGAGAAACGGAGTCTGCATACAGAATTCAGAGCTTTTAAATAAAATTGGAGGCATCTTCAATTCTAGAAGAGTATCACCATCCTATAGTAATCATTGCCATTTTAATTAAAATGCTTGAAATGAAAGAATAACTGGGAATGTGTAAAAATTCCAAGAAATTGCTTCTGTGTGCAGATGTCATGCCAAAGCATAAAATTTAATAAACTGAGACTCCTTCCTTCCTTCCTTCCTTCCTTCCTTCCTTCCTTCCTTCCTTCCTTCCTTCCTTCCTTCCTTCCTTCCTTCCTTTTCCTCTCCTCTCCTCTCCTTTCCTCTCCTCTCCTCTCGTTTCTTTCCCTCTTTCATTCCTTTCTTCCTGACTCCCTCACTTTCTCCCTTCCTCTCTCCTTTTGTGTATCTCTCTCACTAGCTCTCTCTTTCTTACCTTATATTCACTTACCCAAGGCTTACAGTTCATCCGTAGCATCATTTCCCATTCCATAACAGCCATTATTAAACCAACAGTGTAGGTCTATGAGGCTGATGTGACAAGTACTTCAACTGACATTTTATATCAAAAATAAAGTCGATTTTTCTCAGGGGTTCAGACTTTTTCCATGTGTTCTTTCCATGCGTGTGGTTGGCCAGTGTCGCTGGGGAAGCCGGTGCCTGTGGCCGGGATGCGCCGGGATGTGCCAGGCCGCGACATTCCTCATTCCTGCGGCGGAACAGCAGGTGTCTCCCTTGGACTGACTTCTTAGAGCCACGTTCTGCTGGTGAAGCCCAATTAGAGAATCCGCCTGAACTCCATTTAGAAGATTTTATATAGGACTAGATAAATATTCCTGCATAGCCATTTGTTGACTGCAGAAGATACTTTTAAAGGGTTTTTTTTCCATTTCAAATTCTAATATGTTCCTGCAAAGAACATCATTTACTGATTAGATGCATCAGTTTATTTAGCTGTGGTGCTGAAGCTTCATATTTGATTGCCTTCATCTTAATCACATAACTGATCTCATTTGCAGTAACATGGAGCTGCTTGTTCCAAATGCATTTATGAATTCTTAAACATTCTCCTTTGCGCTGCACGCTGGAAGGGGTATTACTGTTATTAGCACCTAACAAAACCCCAGCCTATATAGAGGAGAAAATTGCAGGAAGAAGGAAGTGTATTTAGAATTAAACTAAACTGACTTAATTTCAAGTTTTGATCCTGCTGTTGCTGCTGTGAGAGGCAGCCGCCCTCTCTCCTCTCTGCTGCACGCCAAGCGCAGAGAGGCTCTGCGGGAATCTTCATTTCAGCAAAGGGCTAGAGTGGGACCTAGAGCCAGTTAAACTGTAACTTTGCTGCAGACTCACGTCAACCTCTGCCCCAAACCTCACGTACGAAACACTCGCGCCCAGGGCTGCGAGGCTGGGGCACACGGGCAGGGACGGGGGGTGTTGGCAGCAGAGCCCCAGCGCCCCGAGCTGCCCGCGAGCGCTGCCGCAGAGCTGGGGCGCCCGCGTGGCCCGGCCATGGCCACGGTAAGCACGGGGCAGAGGAGCAGAATCCTGCCCTGCTCCAGGAGCGGGTGCCTTTTGGGTGGCATTTAGGGAGAGGCCACTATGGGGCTGTACAAACACTCGGGATGTGTCCTGCCTCAACGAAAGCTCCTTCTGGGGCAGCGGTGGGGAGGAGGCCAGCGGAAAATTCCTGTGCACAGCAAGAATCCCTGTGGATCATATGTACTGGCTTTCCATCTTTCTTAGCTGTCCAAGCCATGAGAAACAACTGCAGCGAGACCCTGGACTAACCCAGGCTATGCTCCAGGAAGCAGTCTGGAGCACCAGGATCTTAATGCAAATGGCAGTGAAGCCCATTGAAAACATCCATCCGAACTCTTGCTGGGATGGGAATGATCTGATCAGATATTTCAAATTCAAATCCAACTCTTGCAGAAAAGAACACTTAAATCCAAAGGGAGCTACAGAAAATGTGCCTAAGCACCGCGGCGGGTGCCCGTGGGCCCTGCTGCTTTGCCGGGCGAGGCAGTGGGCACACATGGGCACAGCGTGTCCCCGGCTAATGGGCGCCAGCGAGATTCCTCTGCGGGAGGAAACGCACCCCGACATCTGGGAACGCCGGTGCGAGATGCAGGAGCGAGCAGCCAAACGTGGGCTGTGCAGAGGGCAGGAGGCACCGCGCTCCTTGCCGCTCCCGAGCCCGGCACCTTGCCCAGGGGCAGCTCCTCTGGAAGCTCTCTGCTAATGCCCAACTCCAGCTTCGTTCTCAGCTTCCATCCTGACTGGGGAGAATGGAGGAGGAGGAGGAAACGCCGACGGAGAAGGCAGGTGACAAGGAGCCAGGCACGTTCCCTTAAACCAGCTGTGATTCTGAAAAGGAGAATCATGGTCATTGCACAGGTGCCAAACGCAGTGGAGGGAAACAGAGAAGACCGGCAGTAACAGCTGTGTGCAAAGCTGCAAACCAACCTAGGAGGAAAGTGGTTTTAATTATTTTTTATTTCCGCTTTACTTAGTAAAAATCAAGGTAACGATCTGGGAAAGAACCAATTTGTTTTTTAAATGCAGTGTGTTTTTTAAGTGCAGAGTCACTAGAGTAAGGTTTTTTTCAAATTTTTCAAGTATTTTCAAATTTGGAACAAGTATTCTCTGTAAATAGTTTATATATATCATATACATAATTTCTTTTTTTCTATATAGTCTTCTTCATGTAAGAACTTGAACCATTTTGCCTACAGACAGAATTAATAAAAACATTGCTTGTGGGAGTGGGTTATTTTCTGTCATTCACCAGTATCACTTTTCAAAGAGTAAATGGTTTCAAATGCCCTTAAAACCACCTTAATTCTGCCCATTCCAGATAATCTTCAATCTACAGAAAGCTGGAAGGGGCAAATTCCCCTATCCTGTGCCAGCCACTCTGCACATCCATGGGGTCAGAGATGTCACAGACAGGGTACGAGGGGATGGGCTATAAAATGCCCATGTGTCGTATAAGTCACCTGGCCACCACCAGCCCCCGGGGCCCCCAGCCCCCTCGAGCTCAGCACGCATCCCTCTGGACCTCCCACTATATCCTAATTATTTAGGGAAATATTTTATTATCTGCTTTAATCTAAAGTTTCTCCCTCCCTCCCTTCCTGATCTCAGTTTCACCATATCATTCCTTGGAGCCTTTAAAAGCCACCAAAACTGTTCTCTTTCCCCTAACTGACATAGTAAGTTGGATATCTAGGATTTTCTCAAGTTCCTGGCATATTAATGGCAAGTGATGGATTAGCACTCTGAACCACAGGCCCCACCAATATAAGTCTGACCCACAACATCCTTGAGCATGTGCTTTACATTAAGCACATGAGCAATGCTTCTGACCCAAATGCCATATTGAATTAGAGTCTAATTTTTAATATCCCATCCAAATTTATATCTCAGTACCTTTCGCCTTATCAACAGGGAACTAAAATGTCTTCCTGCTTAATTCATGATGCTGTAAATTATTTTTGTAACGTTTTTTTTTAAGGGATATCAAACTGAAGAGCAAAAAAGCAGAAATGTGGAATGGCATTCTGGCGTGACCTTATACTACGATCTTATCAACTTTATTTATCAAGGACAATGAGGGAATATTCATATGCCTAAGATAAAGTCCACTCATGGAATAATTTGCTAGATCACAGTTTACCCATTGAAGGGCGCAAAGTAAAGCAAAATACACGTGCTTAAAGACCTAAAGCAAAATATATGTGCCTAAAGTCTAACAATACTTCATATTATTTCAATTTACAAATTCAAACCACACATAAAGCTTGCTCCTACTAAAAAGGAACAGAGTAGAAAATTGCTCATTTATGCTCCCCTCCTTGGACACTGAACACACAGAACCCAAATGCTACAGATAAATCTTCATACAGTCTAGCACAGCTTCTGTGCCTCACGTCAGGCTAACATATAGCACAAAATGAAGACGGACAAGGTACTATGTGCAACTGCAGTAAATGTATGTGAACAGCAATTGATTTTGAAATGTTCTTGGCGCCTTCCTTAGAGAACATTATCACTAACTTAAGAGAAAAGTGGCCTACACATGGTTTCAGGTCTCTTAAGGACAGGAAACTCTGACCTGCTTAGCTGGTAAAGCATTATTTTTCCCATTTTCAGATCAGCAGCAAAATCTATATAATAAAAAACTTTTATAGTTGCTTAAAATACATGAGAATATATGGAGAATTGCGTTTTAAAATGTGTCAAAACATCTGTAGGTCTCTTAAATGACAACTTCATTTACTTTCAAGGTCATAAACGGAGCCATCTGTTCCATTCTTTGACAAGACAGTAACTCCACCTCTTGCTCCGCCAGGTCATTTTATGTGTTTATGTGTTCTGAAGTGTGCAGACCTCAGGGATCATTTGTCAGGACTCTGTGGAGAGAAGTCAGCATCCTGCTGGCTCAGGAGGGCATCTAGACCAGGCTGCTCTCACTTGCACAAACTGGCACTCACGTACTTTTGACTCCATATTTCCTAATCTCAGCTACTTCATTCCTTAAGTTCTCCCGGATAGAAAGTTCTCAGGAACAAAGTCACATTAAGATTTTTCCCTTTTGAAGAGCCAGACTCACCTCAAGGATGTGTTAGTTTGACGAACGGACTCACCCAGAGGAGGTTTTGTTTCCTGTCCATGTGTGCGAATGCACATGTGCACGTATCTCAGAACAGACACAACATCACCTCGTACGATGGACCCCTCAATTACGTCATGCTCAGAGGGTCACACATGGTCAGTATGAAGGGCCAAGAAGAAGATTTTTAAAAAGAAAAAAAAAAAACAGGACTTAAAAATATTCCATAAATATTCCATCCAAGTGTGTATCTAGCTTCCTAGCATATCAGTGTGTCACTGAAGAGGAATTTATTTCTGGAAGGAATATCTGTGCTCCAGGACATCCAAGACATAAAACCAACTTCATTAATGGGATTTAAGATCTCCAAGAACTTTCTTATCAGACTTAGTGCTTGAAATGTCAACTGTATATATTACTACCCAGCGCTTTCTTCAGGTGTTGCTTTTTATTGTGAAATCTTACTTTGAAATAGTGTAAATTCAGTTGTTGACTAATTATGTATCAGCCCATACCTTAGGCATATCTATAGAAGTCGGGATTTTCCCTTGTTCCTGTTTATCCTTGCAGTAACCTTGTATATTACTTAAACATCTGTGACTGACATCTTTAGCTCCTACACTCACCACAAAGTGCAGTGAGCAACTAAAGAGTGGAGCTTTATGCGTGGAACAGAAGAGGCTGTGAGACTGTTGGAAGCATCTGACAGCAAATTGTTCACAAGGAAAAATGGGAAAAAAATGGGACACAATTCAATAAAGTAATCAAAAAGGTACATGTTTAGGCAGGAGTTATCAACTTGCAAGGTGGGAAATGACTAGTTAGAGAGAAAGTTTGTAAGACAGATTTGTGTTTATGGCAAATTACAAAATGACCATTAACACAGGCAGTTCCATCTGCACGTGAGTAAGAACTTCTTTCTTTCCTGCGAGGGTGCCAGAGCCCTGGCACAGGCTGCCCAGGGAGGCTGTGGAGTCTCCTTCTCTGGAGACCTTCCCAGCCTGCCTGGATGCCGCCCTGTGCCCCGTGCTCTGGGTGTCCCTGCTGGAGCAGGGGCTTGGACTGGATGATCTCTAGAGGTCCCTCCCAAACTCAACCATTCTATGATTCTGTGTGACCATACTGTCACACACAGAGAGGCAACCAGCAGAAAGGCACATATCAACAGCAAGGTACCTCAAGGTATGTACTGTACGAGCTATGAAGTTATCTTTTGGCTTTGCTTAGTGCTAGCAATGTTTTGCCTGGAGTATTCTCCATTCTGGGCACTGCGCTTTAAAAAAGACAAGATAAACTGGAGAGGCCAGAGGGGAGGGCCAGGCATGGGAAAGACTAAATGGAATGAAGCTCTTTAGGCTGGAGAAGACTGAGAGGAGACAAGTTTATAGCTGTCGAGGGCTTTAAAGGCCTGTAGGTCTGTTCTGAAATGAACAAAAAGAAGCAGGGGGGAGAGCTCCCCCCAGCAAAGTCCATTGAAGCTGGACTCTAGACAGCTCCCGAGCAGTAACACAAGGAACAGCTCCTCTACGTAGACTGAATAACCTACGGCATTACAAAGCTTTAAGGACAGGTTAAGGAGACACCTGCCAGGAGTGGAGTAGTTATGGATTATCCGGTCTTTCGGCCTAGGGGAGAAGGCATGAACTCATTTTCCACACGCATTTTCAATCACTTCTGGTCAGGGGAAGGTTGCAGCCCCAGGCACCCTTGGGATTACATGTTGGCAGTACAAGTTCCTGCATGAGGTTCAATCAACTCTGGCATTTTGGCAGTCTTTCCAATGCTCCTCTGGAATAAAATGTTTGGACACCTGAATTTGATCCTCTGCAGGTAATGATAGCTGCATATTAAACTCTCACATCAAGCAACTCCAAATGTACCTAAAGGCAAGAGGCATCTGAGCACCTTGCATTACACACAGAGCCGCTTGTAACATTGTAGGATGTTTAAAGAGAAGTAGCCAGGATTATTAATGTATCTGGAGCGTAGTACAGAAATATCAGGGCAATAACAGAGTGGCTCTTACCCAGCCATGTGTTGTTGCAGGCAGCCACATATTTGAGTAGTACTGGCTACTCTCTAAAAGCATGATTTGTTAATAGAGGTTTAACATTTCCATCACATCCAGTTGCTGAAATAAGCTAGGACAAACCAACAACAAAATACAGACAGGAAAAAAAAAATGAAGCAAAACATCACTGCTAAAAATATTTGCTACTTTCAAGTAAAAGCATCAGTTGATTTCAGATATTGATTTTTGTTCTCGTACTTTGAAACAGTTCCAAATTCCAACTCCAAAGAAAATGTTACAATTAAAATCTTGGATCTCACACTGACATCAGTTGTAAAAGAGCCACACTTGCGCAAATCTGGAATTGACAGTGTTTTACTGACAGACAAATTAGTAAGACAAAAATAACTATTTTGCTTTGATGTCAACAGTGGAGCCCGCAGCCAGATTTTTTGTTTCCTTAATCTGCCAGCCCATGTCGGAACCACACACAGAGCTGCAAATTAACCACTGCTCTCTGATCCTGTAGAAGTACTTGTGCCTCGTTAGAATTCATCTTGAACGTAAAAAAAAAAAATGGATACAACCTGCTGGATATGGAAGCTGCAGACTGTGATAGACACTTCTGCAGGGAATAAACTGCATCGTCTTGCTGGTTTGAAGGGTTGGTTCAAGCTGAAGGAAGGAAGCATTCCCATATTCTAGGAATAAAAAAGCTCAGGATAAGATTCAAGTAATGCTGTTTTGAAGTTACATTTTTTTTATCAATGAGGCCAAATGTAAAATGTCAAACTTCCTGCTCTGCTCACAGCCTTGGCATTTGACAATAGCCAGAGGGGGATTTACCAGCTTATAATAAACAGACAGTAAGACACAGAGCTACTGCAGAAACTTAATACTTTTCTCTCAATGAAAAGCCTTCAGACACTAATGGCTGCTTTGATCTACACAGAAGCCCTTGCTAAAATTAGTCTGCTTCAAATAGAAAATGGGAAAATATGTAAGCAGAAGTAATTCTGCCGGCACTTAATACTCCTCTCCCCATTTTCATCACAACTGCACACATTTCTAGCCTTGCTCCCCAAGGAGGCAGGGCACAGGTGACCCAGCATGACTGTTCATCTGCCTACCAGTCATTTCCCACCATCATGTTTTATCCACCAGCTAATTTCAACAAAACACGACATGAAAGAGCCTTAAAACCCTTAAATTCCTGAGCTTCACACACCTGGGAGGACAGAAACTCAGTGCCCCCTGAGCACCTAACCCAAAGCTACTTAAGCTCAGCCCCATGCAGTGCCATGCTGCACGTGCTGCCAGCCCCACGAAGGGGTACAGCTGTGACACGGAGATGGGGCGAGAAGCACCCACACAGCACAGGCTTGCGAGTAACGTGGTGATTATGGAAAGGATGGAAATCAATAAGGAACCCCGACAGCTTTGCTTCTACTGCCCATGGGCCAGCTTAACAATAAATAACAAGTAATAATAACAAATGCAAGTCTCTGAACACAGGTTTCCTGCTAAAAGCGCTTGGTCCGCTTAAGCCAGTCCAAACAGCCTGTAGCACACGCCTGCTAGAGGGCTGAATCACTAACTTTTGCTGGGAGGTTAGCAGGCAGCTCACACCACTAAGTACACATCTGTTCCCAGAGCAGAGCCTGGGTAAGAGCCCAGTTTGTCACCATCACAGACTCACAGAGTGGTTGAGGTTGGAAGGAACCTCCAGAGATCATCCAGTCCAACTCCCCTGCTCCAGCAAGGACACCCAGAGCACAGGGCGGCATCCAGGTAGGTTTGGAAGATCTCCAGAGAAGGAGACTCCACAGCCTCCCTGGGTCTGTGGGCAGCCTGTGCCAGGGCTCTGGCACCCTCACAGGAAAGTTGTTCTTCCTCACACAGAGATGGAACTGCCTGTGTTTTAATTTACACCTGTTACCCCTTGACCTGACACTGGCCACCACTGAGCTTGGTCCCATCCTTGCTACTTTCACCCTTCAGCTCTGGACAGATGTGAAATAGAGTGTAGGAATAAAACTGACAACCATGGGGGCATCCAAAAATCCTGAATGCAATATTTTATCAAATTTTTAAAGTATAAAACTGTAATAAGTGTTTTTAATTTTTTTTTCCATTTCTCTTTGGCTTTGGTAGTCCAATACGGTTACGCAAAGGAGGTGTAGCAGAAAGAGTCATCCTCACTTCTTTCTTACTTGCTACATCTCAGTTGCTAACCCTGCAGCAGCAAAGCAGTCTCCATTTGGACAAAAGATTCTGAAGAGCCTTGGAGACGTCCCTCTTCCGCATGCAATTACTGACTCCTTTTCAAGAAATGCTGCAGCATCCTTATTCAGCACTTGTAAAGGACAGTATTGCTAACCCAACAGATTCTCTTCTGGATTTGCTGAAACCCCAGATAATTATCTTTTTGAGAAACGTTTGGAACATTACCAATAAAGTTTGATCAGGAAAAAAAAAAGTGGGGGAGGGGTAAGGAAATGGTACAGTGCTTATTCTTATTCTTGCCAGTAAAAAGTATCAGGCACAACCCGTTGATGTCAAAGGCACGCAGTGGCAAGAGACTGATGCTTAAGTGTTCACTGGTAAGTTGCTTGATCCAAAGCCTTCTGACTTCCTATGAATTGTGCTGGAAAAAAAAAAAAAAAAAAAAAAAAGAAAA
>JAVCKT010098697.1:0-10517 GCA_032273925.1 Rhynchotus rufescens | reverse complement strand
CCCCGGCGCTGGAAAGGGGCGCGGGGGGCCCTGCCCTGGGTTGGGCTGGGGAGCGGGTTCCTCCTCGGTCGCATCTCAGAAAGGTTTTTGGGGGGGTTTCCCCGTCCTGGGATGGGCCCCCAAGGAGTCCATGGCTTCGGCCACACCTTGAAGGGGGTCTCTGTGGGAGGCGTCTTCTGTCCTGGTCCAGCCCAAAGGGGCCTGAGAGGAGGGGTCCTTGCCTTGCTCTGCCCTGTGTAGAGCGTCTTTGGAGGGCCCCGGCCCTGGGCTGCACGCTGCAGAGGGCCCTGCAGGGTTGTTCTGGCCCTGGAGAGGAGTCCTGGCTCTGAGTACAGCCCTTGGGCCTGTGCCGTTGTGTGTGAGCCCTCACACACCTCTCGGGCAGCTCCTCTGAGGAGGGCTTCTCCATTGCCAGGGAGCCCTGAAGGGAGCAAGCAATGGGCAGTGTCCTCACTGTGGGCAAAACCACCCAAAGGGGACAAAGATGCCCCTGCTCCACGGGCAAGACGCCGTCAGGCACCTGCCACCCCGACAGGGCCCTCTCACAGCCCCTGAGCGGGTTCCTTGGATGCGTCGCCATCAGGATGGGGTGACACCACTTGCTTTAGTGCTTTTGCCCCCCCAGTTTCTTTAATTCCTTTGCTTTGTTTTCCCCTGTCTCATTCCTCCCCCAATTCTTTCACACCTCGCTGAGTCACTCTCCTTCTAACAAGCCCACTGTCATGTTCAGCTGCTGCAGGAGCTTGGGGCCTTGCTTTTCCATCTGTTGATGCTCTTAATTGGATCTTTTAAATGTTATTTTGCAGAATTATTTATAGAGGAGGGGAGAAGTGTTTATTTTTGTACATTAGTGTTAGAGGAGAACAGTGTTTATTTTTATATTTGTACACTGTTTATTTTTTAGATCGGCAAATGATTCCCTCTTCCCAGCCCTCTTCTTCCCCGTATCCTGGGATAGGGCACTTTTGGTAAAGACAGCCTGTAGGGGATAATTTACTTCTGACCTAGGATATATTGCCAGCAAAATATTTTGGGTGTAGTTACAGGAATTTGAGCCTTAACATTTAAGACTTTGTTGTTAGTTTTCAGCAAGGAGAAACCTCCTAAGGCAGCTCTAACCTGTGTTTACAGAAGTCAGAAGCAAATGGGTGCTTAAATCCATCCTGCTTGCTCTTTGTTAGGGATAAATTGGGAGCTCTGCTCTGTGGGCCTAGCAAGCATGGAGGTTTCACATCTATCACCTTGCTGTAGAATCAGTTTCCACCAGAAAAAAAGTGTTATTAGCTGTTTTAACTTAGTCAAGCATAGCATTAGCCCCTCGCAGGAAATGTCACTGCATCTCTACAAGGGTTTTGTCAGCAGGTGAACGTGCTAAAAACCCTCAATAGACACTGTGCCCATCAGCCCTTTCTGGTGTAGAGCAGCTTGTAGTCTCTGTGTTGTATGTCATGTCATTGCCAGGCTTAATGTGCCTGCAGAATCTCAGGCTACCCGGATTAAGCACAGGGTCTTATTAAATGCTCTGTTTGTGCTGTAATGCTAAGGATCCCTTTCTACAATGGCTTTAATGTGACTGAATTGCAGGCTGTTGCTGCAGGAAGCACCTCTGTCCCTGGCTGCACGTTATCATCTTCAGTCCTGCTTCCCTGGCTGCAAAGATCAGTTTTCTGCTAAATAATTTCCTTGCTTGACTAACTGTGCAGCCACATGGGTGCTAATACTGGTTCCTAAAAGAGGTAGGGATGTCTAGGCAGGAAGATAATGACCAGAAATTCATCACCATGCTGGATCGAACCACATGCTCATTTGGAGTCTCCATGTTGAAGACCAGTTCACTGTAGATAACATAGCTGGGTGGGAACATAAGGACTTCGCTTTTCTTCAGACAGCTGTTGGACAGGTGTAGTGTGTGATTCCATAATGCTGCATAATGCTGGAAAAAAAAGGTTCCCTTCATCTTAAAATATTGAATGCTCTGTTTTTTTCTTGCCTTTTTTCTTCCTTTCAGACAGTTTTTGTCAGAAAGAACAAGCCACTGAGAGATCCGCTGAGCTCTTTCCACTGGCAGGGCTTCAAGCTAGAAGACTACCTTATTGGTCAACCCCTCGGGAAGGGCTGCAATGCTGCCGTGTATGAAGCAGCTCTTCCTTTGCCCTCTGATGGCCAAGAGGGCTTGAAGGGAAACCGTCCCGCAGGGAAAGGGCCAACTGCACAGCGGGATCACAGCTCAGCTTTCCACGATGCAGAAGAGGAGCCTGAGCCCAAACACCAACAAAAAGTGGCTTTTCCACTAGCCATCAAAATGATGTGGAATATTTCGGTAAGGAGATGGTTCTTCTCCACTTGTCCAACGCTTGGAAAGGCTGGGTGAAATATTTAACACTTAAGCAGTGAAAGAAATTTCAGAGCTCAAGGCTTTCGAATCCGTGTCGTGTGTGACTGTTGTTGCAGGCTGGTTCTTCAAGCACGGCCATCCTCCATGCCATGAGGGCAGAGCTTGTTCCAGCCACAGCGGTTGCCTTGGCTGGAGAGTACGGAGCTGTCTCTTGCCGCAGGTATCGTAACGGTGACGGCGCAGCGATGCCCAGGGAATTTCTCCAGCAACTCATTTAGCAGCATATTTTTACTATAAAGATTTCTGTAATAATCCTTGGAAAAAAAACATAATCTTGGGATTATTAATAGGTAGATGCAGGAGCTTCTATATCAGCAGGTGAAAAGGCTATTTTTGTTAAAAGCCACTTCTAACATACTTTAAATGTATAATATGCCTTTTAATTACTAAAATATATGCATATACGTATGCTTATAATCTGTAATAATTAGAATATAACAAAAAGACAGTCATGAAATTTGGCCTAACGTTTTGCTTTACAAGAGCTGCAGAGACAGAGATGGAAGTTCTGTTCTAGTGCAGGTCACTGCATGTATGAAACTAACAAAAACTGATGAGGAAGAAAATGGGAAATGCTTTAGTTTTCACACTTGCCCCAAGTGAGAAGTAAGCAAAGAGCAATTTTGTGAAAAACGGCATTGAAACTGAAATTATCTGCAATTTTGAAGTTACCTTTTTTTTTCTAAAATGCCAAAATGCTTTTTTTTTATTATTTGAAACAATAGAGTCCACAGTGCATATTGTCTGATTTGTCTGATTTCAGTTTCAAATACCTCTCAGCTGCTAATACAAATGAATAATAAACACTTTGATATGTTGCTACCCTGAGAATGCAACAGACAAACAGATATTTGGCAGTCAAGAGATAACAGTGGTTTTGCAGATATGTGTAGCTAATTTTCCTTCAGTTTTTTGTGAACACTTCCTGCTTATGCCATCTACCAGAAGGTTTAAATTGATAAGCATAGTGTGAATTTGACCTTTGTTTTATGTCCAAGAGGGCAATTGGTTTGTTTTTCCTTAATCTTGCAGTTATTTTCTGCGACCAGCAGTGCCTGTAATAGGTATGGTGGTGTGTAAAGGCTAGTAGTGTTTGTGTAAAATTATAGCTGCTTTTTGAGCATAATCATTCCCAGCAAAGTTCAGGTTGTGACTCAGGTAAAGCACAAGTACTTCCTGCTCAGACATTGTATTCTGGAAAATCCAGTTACGATGCAGCCCTAGAAAGTGCTGTTAAAGTCATGGTGCGAGTACCATCTGCTGGTGTAACAGCAGACAGCACTGTGGCGATGGCAACAGCTCCCTTTTTTCTGCAGGAAGAATCATGAGACATTTTTAATTCTGAACAAGACGCTGGACTGGGTGATAGTTAGGAAATTGGGAAAGACCATATTGCTATCAGCGTTTCTTGTAATCTGACGTTAGCAGGGTTGGGGGTGTTTGAATTTCACTGTACATTGTATTTCATTTCATCTTTTAAACTGTTCAGCAGCCTTAGTGCTGTGTGTAGTAAGGCTTTCACCTCAGAATAAATGCACTTGAAAGTGACCTTGGGACCTTGCAGTGGGAGGACGTGTATTAATGAGAATTAAAAAATAAGGGATGTGCCTGTGATGAGTTGAAACTGAGTGGTAGATTGATGAAATGTGTGCTATCAATGTTTTGTCACAGAAATCCCATCTTTGGGAGGAAGAAGCTGCAGCCTCATCCAAATATAATCCAGGTGATCCGAGCCTTCACATCCTCTGTCCCTTTGCTGCCTGGAGCCCTCACAGACTATCCTGATGTTCTGCCCTTAAGCTTAAGTCCCAGAGGGATTGGTCACAATCGCACGCTCTTTCTGGTGATGAAAAAGTAGGTGGAGAGAAGCTTGTTACCTTAATTCAGACTTCTTGTGAGACTGCCTGACCTGTGGGGTTGTGTGTTCTGTTCTATCTGCTCTATCTGGGTCCTTGTAAAGAACTGAACTTGTCTGCAGTTCTGACTGTGAACTTTTGTCCCTCTCACCCTTTTTTTTTTTTAAATATGTGACTAGAGAGAATAGAATTAGCAATGAGGGCTCAGTATCTCTGGCTTTCTCCATTTGTTTTTGGTTTGGAAAGAAAGTGGTGGTGGCATCGATGCACAGCCCCCTTCCCACCCTTTTTTCCTCACCTGCATCTGCAGGAGTTTTATTTGTGGAATATATTCTTTCCCCTGCTTCAGATCTTCTCATTTTGCTTATATAGTCTGTATTAGTAGTCTCCGTCCTCTTCCACACAAAATACAAAACCCGTACATAAAAACCTGTAAGAATTATCTCAAAGTTCAGAAAGAATTTGGTACATATAAGCGTACTGGATGCCCAGCTAGACACTGTTAAGTTTAAGCTGTAAGCGATAATTTTGAGTTGCTAATCCAGATATTTTCCTTGTTCTGACTAGTTATCCGTGCACCCTGCGCCAGTACCTGTGGGAGAACCTTCCGGATGCTCGTCTCGCCACAATGATGATTCTACAGCTGCTGGAAGGCGTGGACCATCTTGTTCGACATGGAATAGCCCACAGAGACTTGAAGTCTGACAACATCCTTGTTGAATTTGATTCTGGTAGGTAGATTGCTAAGTGTTCATAGCAAAGAGTAGGGAGTTGATAAGTTAAGCTTGGAAATCATGCGGTCAGGTAGATATTTGGGGAACCCTTATCCAGGTAGACATTTTGAAAAAGAAAAATAAGCATCAAACCCTTTCAGGAATCTCCGATTGGATTTTCAGCTTTTTTTTGTCTTTGTGGCACTTTGAAAGTCATTTATCTTGTCTATGCTTCAGATTTCACATCATTAAAATAGACTTGAAAGGATTGTTGAATCCAGGCTTTTGGCTTTGTCCTCTCTCACAGCCCAATAACATTTCTTCAAATCCCACCTCCCAGTCAGGTTAATAGTGCTGCACCTTCGGATCATTAAATATCAGTTGATGGGAGACAGAACCGACAGAGCGTTAAAATCAGAAGCATTTTCATCTTTTTGTTCTCCTGTCAGCCTCTTTTACTGAGATTTTAAGTACCTGAGCTCTTTTTTTCTGGAATGACTGAGATTCATATGGACAGGAAACAATAGCAAGCTGCCAGATCTATGTAATTAAAGGTCTTGGTACAGCAGACGTAGAATATTTTCAGAGATTGTTTTCTTGAAGGAAAAACTTCTCTGAGGCTATGTTGAATGCAGTTAAGAATGACTTAAAACATTTTTTTTTTTTTTGCAGTATCGTTCTGGAAAAGAATGATTCTGTTTTGCAGTGTTTGACTTGTCTTCAGCTGGAAAAGAATGATTCTGTTTTGCAGTGTTGACTTGTCTTCAGCACCAGAGCTATTAACTAGTGCAAATAGTTTTCAGCTTGCCTTTTTTATAGATAAAACCAAAAAATGTAAAAGATTCCCCCATTCCCCTTCTTCCGTACCTTATGAATCTTCATTTCTCTAGTAATAGCAGAATTTTGTCAGACTCATGCTCCATGGGGAGAAATAATATTTTCTAAAGAGGTACTAGAAGAACAGCTGTTCTGTTTATTGTTGTTGTTGTGGTTGTTAAGAAAAGTGATTTTTCACCTAGGAGTTTGGAGGGGAAGCAGGAAAACAGTCCGTGGTTATGCTGATTCCCAAGGAGATTGAAATTGTTCCTGAAGACCATCCTTGATGTTGATGTGACACAGTATCTGGTATGACCAGATATTTCTGACCTGATTGCTAACTCTGCTAACCCTGTGTCATTTGCAGACGGCCATCCTTGGCTGGTGATTACCGACTTTGGTTGCTGTTTGGTAGATGAAAATAATGACTTGAGACTGCCTTTCACCAGCAATTCGATGAGCAGAGGTGGCAACGGCTGTCTCATGGCACCGGAGGTAAATCCACCTATAGTAACGACTCATTACTCTATATACCTGCTGGAAGCTTCTGCGATTGCATCAATCATTTTGTAACCATTCTTGTTTTTTGACATATTCGTTTGTGCCTGTAATTGGTTATTGTTTAACTATTCCTGGTCTACAGTTCATCACGGAGGGTCAATGCCCATAAAGCAGGGCAGGAGGTGCACGTTGTGACTTGAGTTACAGTATCTCTGCCTTAATAAATACACAAAACCAAAAGTCTTTGGAACTCTGCTGAGTAAACACTAAAAATGAGACATTATCTGTTGAGAGGCAGAGTTGAGCTTACGAGGAAAAAGTTTGTTCCTTATTCTATTCTCAGGCGGTGTTTTCCGTAGATGTTAAGGCAGTTTGTGCAGGAGTCCTTGTGCTGCAACACTGCTTGTTTTTTAAACGATAGAAGACACCGATAAGAAATATTTACACCTGAGATTTAGATGAAATAGATTCAGTTTCTGCTGAGTTGACCCATACTAAATTATTTTAATAAAAGTGCCGGCCTAGACCTGTTCCTTGCAACATCCCAATCTCTGTGGACTTTTTGTTGCAGGTGATCACAGCATCATCTGGGCCTGGCATGGTGATTGACTACAGCAAAGCTGACGTGTGGGCTGTTGGAACAATTGCCTATGAAATCCTTGGCCTAATTAATCCTTTCTACGGCTGTGAGGATTCAACTCTGGAAAGCAGAAGTTACCATGAGGACCAGCTGCCAAAACTGCCTGATCATGTGCCCCGTGAGGTGCAGCAAGTGATAAAAATGTTACTTCAGAGGGATCCCAGCAAGGTGAGAGGCTCTGTTTTCTAGAGTATTGGTTGTAGATTGTGTTGCCCTGCAGGGCTCCAGGTGCACCACTGACAAGCCACTATGCACTCTAGGTACAAATGAAGTCAAACATAGATATTTGAGGTACAGTGTCACATATCCCATGGTTGCTGGATAATTTGCAGATTTCAGTAGTCAAAAGGAGTCAGTGAGCAGATGCTGAATTGGCAGCTAAATGCAGGAGCCTGATCATAACTGTCAGAGTTTTTCTGTTCAGAGCAACTGTACGGTGCCTCAGAGGAGGCCCAGGTGCCTCTTGGCAGTATGTATCCTACATGCTGGTAACTTAGAGTTCAGGGAGATCAACTAATTTTCCCTTTGTCTTTTTTTCTTTTTTTTCTTTTTCAGAGAATATCTGCTCGAGTTGCTGCTAACGTGCTTCACTTAAGCCTCTGGGGTGAAAGCGTTCTGTTCTCTGAGACCCTGACACTGGACCAGATGATTGCCTGGCTTCTCTGCCAATCTGCAGCCACTTTGCTCATGGACGGACTGGTGGATAAAAGCAGAGTAGAAACAAAAATGAAGATGTGCTTCCTGGCAAACCTTGAATATGAGGATCTCTGGGCCGCAGTGTTCTTGTTGCTGTGCTGGAGAAACCAGTCTGGGTGAAGGGGGCAATTTGAGCCATGACCGTGCAGTAGATAAATGTCACTTCCTCAATGCACGCAGGAATATCTCTTTTCTGTTTGCTTGGAATCCTTAAATACTTTAGAGGGAAAAAAACCCTGCAGGCTTGTGTGTGTGTTGTGTAAGAGGTCTAGTTGACCTATAGCACATGTTATTCCAAACTCTTTTTTTCTCTTCCTGTTAGAAGAAATGTGGCTAAGAAATGTTAGAAGAAAGACTGTTGCTTTGGTGAGGGCTTGCAGGACTTGCAGGTGTCTCAGGGTAGGTGGTTGGCTTTGTTCACAGGTGGGAATCCATAGTTAACCTCTGTGTGGTGTATTGAATGAAGCAAGTTTCTTTTGGAAGAGCATGTGTGTAGGAGGAGGAATTGCTTTAGCTGCTCTTTACACAGAAGCATCACAAACAAGACACAAAGAAAGCTGAGCTGTCAAAAGTAGGTGCAGTCCCTTTCCATAGGGACAACCTTATGAACCCTCCTCTTGTGAAGATTATGTTCCTCTGCAACCACAAAATATCTCGCACTAATATGGCAGTCCAAAGGCCACTTTGGTGCAAGGCTGAGGCGTAAGGTCAAGAGACAGCTGGGAGACCAGTTTAAAAAAATAGCCATCATATTAACGAAAATAATACTATATTTATTTCTATAATTGCTGGTGTTCAGAAGAACTTGGGGAAAAAGCTGGTTTTACTTGTTGCACAATAAATTGGAGATTATGTGCTGCTACTGAGTGGATTTTCTACCTCTTGTTCACCTCCGTTCATCGTATTCAGATTTTAGGCCTGAATGTTGAAGTTCAAGTGATACAAAACTACCCACCCAATGGTCCCAATTTACTTTCCCATTGTCACAACTGAGATGTGCTGCAGCTGGCTGTTGTAGTAGCAGACAAGAAGCAGCTGAAAGCTGCAGAGTTGAAAGTTGGGCCACCTCAGGAGCAGGCTGCCTTTTGAAGAGGTGTATTTAATGCAAAAACAACTTGGGTCCAATAGGTTTTCCAACATGAGACTCAGGGTCTCAAGAGGACTGTTGTTAACACAAACCAAGCTTTGGACTTCACTATTCAGCGTGCATCTGCCTTAATTCCACAGCCTGGAAACATCTTTACCCATCGCAAGTATTTCATCTAGTGAGACCTGAAAATAGCCTGAAATACCCACCCCCCTGGAGCACCCTGTGTTTTAAAATTCCTGTTAGTATTTCTCATTGATCATCTTTCTTTTTTCTTTTTTTTTTTTTTTTGGTCTGGTTGCAGTTTTCTTGAGCTTAGATGGTGTTTGTCTGTTTTGCGGTGTTTTTTGGGACATTTTAGTAGTTTGTCAGCATTCTGGATGTTTTAAGCATATAATTTAGAAATCCATGCCACTTTGCTTTGTGAAAATGCTGAAGGTGGCAAAACCTGACCCTTTGCCAGCACACCCCTCTTGCCCTGGTGTAGTGATTACCAAACTGGCTCCAAAAGGGCCATCAGAGGTATTTTGAAGTGAAGCTTTGGTGTTTTTTGGGAAACAAGTGGCGTGGCGGGAACCGATGGGGAAGAGGGGGATGTGAAAGCCACGCCAGGGGAGGCTGGACATCCGGCTGCACTTCGGACCCTGCTGAGGCTGAGCCACAGCGTCCAGCTCCGCTCCAGCGAGAGGCTCTGGGCAGGATGCAGCGGCTGCGGGGGGCTCTTTGCCCCCTGTCCTTGGGAGCCAGGGTTTCTGCCAGCACCTGGCGGCCGTGGCTGGGCGGGGGCCGGCACCTGAAGCCTGGGGCTCTCCTTCCCGGTGCCCTCGGCCGCTGTCTCTCAGGCTCCAGCTTCAACATCCCGCCCAGTGCTGAATTTGTGGCCCGGCCCTCAGGAATCTGCTCCATGATGAAACTCCCCGTCCAGACCTCGACCAAGGGGCTGGATGCGGCATTTATTGGCATCCCTCTGGACATCGGCACATCCAACCGGCCTGGAGCCAGGTCAGGACCTTCCCGGGAAGGAGGAGAGCCAGCGCTTCCCTCTGTCGCCTAGATCCATCCGCATCCTGCCATCCCAGGGGCACGTGGGAGCTCTGTCTTCCCTCTCCCCTCAGGTTTGGTCCTCGTCACATCCGCGCAGAGTCGGCGATGCTGCGACGCTACAACCCAAGCACCGGGGCTGCCCCGTTCGACTCTCTCCTGGTTGCCGATGTTGGGGACGTGAACGTGAACCTCTACAACCTGCCCGACAGCTGCCGGCGCATCCGTGGCCACTACGCAGAGATAGTGGCCTCTGGCTGCGTGCCCCTCACCCTGGGTAAAAGCCCCCGTGTCAGTGCTATCCCTGCTGCCCCTTCAAACTTGGATCCTTTACTTGCTGTCATAACCCCAGGCATGTGTTTCTCTCCGAGGGCTTGGGCGATGTGGCCCTGGCCAGGGAAGCTGGCTCTGCAGGGTGGATGTGAGCGTAGGACTACCAAGCTGGGTAGGAATAACAAGCTGGGAGGAGTGGCCGACACTGCAGAGGGCTGTGCTGCCTTCCAGAGGGACCTGGACAGGCTGGAGAGTTGGGCAGAGAGGAACCTCATGAGATTCAATAAGGACAAGTGCAAGGTCCTGCACCCAGGGAGGAGTAACCTTAGGCAGCAGCACAGATCAGGGGTTGACCTGCTGGAGAGCAGCTCCGCAGAGAGGGACCTGGGAGTCCTGGTTGACACCAAGTTAACCATGAGCCAGCAGTGCCCTCGTGGCCAAGAAGGCCAATGGGATCCTGGCCTGCATCAGGAGGATGTTGCCAGCAGGTCAAGGGAGG
>JAVCKT010098694.1:0-10518 GCA_032273925.1 Rhynchotus rufescens | reverse complement strand
TTTTTTTTTTTTTTTTCCCTCTCTTTTATTACCTCCTTTTTTTTTTTTTTTTTTCTCTCTCATATTTTCTCTTTTTTTTTTTTTTTTTAATGAGATTTGTTTCCCGAGAAAATCCTCCCCGTTTCCGAGCAAGCGTCCCCTTACGTGGCCGGTGACAAGCCGAGTTGCGCGGGGAGCAGGTTGGTGCAAGGAGATCATGCGCCGTGGAGGCTCACGCAGAGCTTCCTCACGAGGCCCCCCGCGTTACAGCCACACACTGGGAGCCCTGTAAATGGACATGCAGCCAGGGGAGCCTGGAGGAACATCCGGCCATTGCATCTTCCTGCTTCCACTCCCGTGCTGGGCTTGTCTCCCTAGCAGTGCCCCAAAGGGCGGCTCGCATTCCCGCAGGGATGCGCCACGCTCTGCTCTGCTCCTGGTGACGATATTGCCGTTTGCCTTTTATTGTGCTCTGATTCTAAGTGGATTTCAAGTATCAAAGCTGTGGCACTTGTGGTGGCCGTGTTCTTTTTTTCCCCCTCTTTTTTAACTGCGTTATTATCACACTTGTGCACATATTTCAACCGGAGGGGAATTCTCCGGGCATGTACTGCTTTTCTCTTTGTTGCTGGAAAACAAAGAGCAAATGTGAGAATTCAGGGTACAACTGATCTAAATGTAAGAGTTTATACAGAGTGCAGCACAGCGATATCCAGATGCTATATGCAGTAATTGGGAACTAATTTGAAGTAGATTTGTAAAGGATTTAATTGAAGCAGTTTGTAACTACAATAATGTATTAATATAATTTTGTAAGTTACCTTGCTCTTGCCTTTATTTTAAAGGAACAATGAGGCAAACACCATGGTAATCAGCTTTACTAGATCGTCTTGATAGTACTAAGGCGGTAATTAAAACCCAACCGTGTCCTTTATAACAGTGATGGGAATCTTAAAATTAAGCCACAAAATATTCAGCTCCTTTTTTCTGTCTGTTTCACAACACAAGCCACATGATCATTGTTAGACAGCGGTTTTTCAAAAACGGGAGATTGATTTTTCTTTGAAGTCTCTCCCTCCGTAGGGAAGATTCATGAAGCAGAAGGAAAGACAGCTGGATCTTCTTCAAGTAAAAAGGCAATACACACCGAACACATTTTCACCAGAGACACATTCAGGCTTTCTTGTCTGAGAGGTAGAAGCAATTAAAAATGTACAATAAGCCACAGACTGTTATTCAATCTTCTGCTAATTTGCACAGTGTCTACCTAATAATGTTAATCTATTAAATGTGAAGGGCATTTTGGGCCACACTCTGTTATGAAAATGGAACCTTTCCACAATGATGGCTTAAATTTAAATAAAAGAAAGGAACTACAACAGAGGTTTTATGAATGTCTTCTAATTATATTAATTTTGTTTGTTGCAATACATGCTTTTAATGATTTTTTTTTGTTCCAGCGAAACCTCAGCTTGTTGCTAAGTTTTCATGCCGGTGTACAAGCCTTCAAAAACTTCTTTTAAAAACTTGTTATGTCCCAGTATTATTTTTCATTCTGTCATTCAGAATGATAACAGCCTTCCTAAAAGGAAGGAAATCACTTGTGGGCCAAAGAGAAAGCAAGATGTATAAAGACTATCAAATGTGCTCTTATGCTTAAAGTGAAGATTAACAAAATTCATGCAGCAGGTGCAGTCAGAACTTCTAGGAAAAAATCCCCACTTCATATTCATGCACTGCTGTCACTGAGTCAGAAGCTGGGAGTAGCAACAGCAACATACGCATTTTAAAAATGCTTGGTATGAATACTCTTTCCTTTATCTTTGCCTCACAATTCCTGAAAAAGCATGCACTATTTTTAATTTGAATGTCTTCCAGCCAGCTGATGGCTTTGAGTGCAACAATAATTCATGCCATAAGGTGCCGCCATGCCAAAAGAAAGGTATAAGTTTGACCCATTAGAGACCCTGCGTTGAGATGCAGCATTCTTTCCAAACCTTCCTGCTTGCTATCTTTGATTCTGGCTTCTGAATGGCTGTAAAATGCTGCACACCAAGCCTGTTTTCCAAAGAGGCACAAGAGGCCAATTCATTGTCCAGATTCCCTGCTCTGCCACATGCTCTCTGTGTGACTCCAACCAAGTCACACTCCTATCCTCCAACTCACCGAGGAATTTCTGCTATGCAGCAGGAAGCCACCTCACTCTACTCTAGAATCTCAGCCTTAGATTATGTGCACTTCTGCTTTTTACCCCTATAACTAAGATTTAAAAAGAAACCAGAAGTAAGAAAGCCTTCCCTGTTTCATATAAAAGTTGAAGGAGTATCTTTGTTTAAGAAAGGGATACTCAAATATTCTAACTGTAGAAATCTGTAGCAGTGTTAAATAGCTGATAAAAAGCTTTATGTGGAAAGCAAAAGTATCTATATAAGGACATCTTCTAACAGGCTTAAGAAGGACGAATGAAGTATTCTGGGAGGAATGTTCAATAAAAAAAAAAAAAAAGATAAAAGCATGATCCTGGTAACCTGGGAATTAAAATAAAGATCTGAGAAAAGGCTGGTCAAACAGGAGTAAATGATGACTATTTCATACATATTTTCAGAGCTGATTTTCCAACTCAATTTCTGCTCCAGTAAAGCAGTAGACTGTCAGACACTACAATTCTGTAGAAGACTGAAGTGTAGGTAAGAGTTCCTCAGCCAAAATCTGTCCCAAGTGTTACTTTTCCTATAATAATATCCCTCAGTGAATTAACCATCTTGTTTAATGCAAAAGACTTTCTTCTATCAAAACAAACAAACAAACAAAACAGCCTCTTCCATGGTCCTTGAGTATAAAATACTGCAATCAGACAACAGTCACTAGTTAGGTGTAATCTTGTTAAGCTTGTATTAACACCTATTTTCTATGTATGCTTCCTTGAAAGAAGTAGAAAACCTTTCAGAAGTGGCGTTTTGTATGCGTAGAGAAGTGAAACAAACGCATTGTCTGCTCTCTTTGGGTATGTTAACACTGCTAAATAAAAGAAAAAGAAAAGGCTGAGCAGGCTTAAGCACTGGACTTCACACTGCTTAAATGTGCTGATTTACATCACTCTAATTTACTGAGTTCAAGACAAATCTGTTCTGGAAGGGGCTAGTTACAAGCCATGTGGATCTAGGCCAGCCTATACTCTTGGTCACTGAGATAAGGTTCAGGCTCCTAGCCCTCTTTGTTTAGCAGGATAGACAGAGCTTTGGGTGATCTATCCTTTTTCCTTATAGCATAAAATAACTCACTGTATTAATGACTTTTCTAAAATACGGCTGTGAGATGCTTGCTCCAGCAGAGATATTCCAGCATGAACTCAAGCAACCCCTCCTGATTAAGCTTACAAGGAATATGGCCTCTTCCCATGAAATACTTCATTTGATGTATGAGCCATTTTCAATTCTCATAAAAGGATTCCTGGATCAGCTTTATCACCACCTCTTTGCACGCTTGTCATATCCTCAGTAACTGTAGAGCAGCATGTAGCAAAGATAAAGAGAAAATGCGAGAGAAAATGTCAAGAATTCCAATAGACTCTTTTTTTTTTATTCCCAGTTTACTTTTCCTCATATTCCAGATCAAGTTAAATTCTCAATTATTCTTCCACCTCAATGAAAATGGCTTAGCTCTTAAAACACAGGCATTCTTCAGGTATTCCTTCCTATCCTGGCAGACATACAACAGCAGCCACAAGTTGTAATCAGTATGGATCCAAATGTCAAAGGTTCATCCTCCGTTTTGGAAGAGGCAATTTTGGACTCTCAAGTCTCAGAAAGACTGAAGAAACATTGTCTGAAATTCATAGCAGACTCCTGGGCTGTTTTAGGTAACACTTCAATACAAATAATACTGTGGCTAAGTAAATGTGCTGCATGCTACCTTCAGAGCTGGGCTGTGGACAAGCTGGGAAGTGACAATGCCTGTGTATGGACAGGACTGTGGTGGGACTGGAGCTGGCACTCTGTAGCATTGCACAGCAGCGAGTGATGCCCCCAGGCTGGGTTGAGATGGTGCTGGGGCCACACAGGGATAGGGAATTGATAGGGAATTGATCTTGAGGCCCAGCCAGAAATATTTCAAGGTTGCTTTTCTGGTTTTTTTTTTGCATAGACAAGCATGGTTAATGACCTCACACCTCTCTTTGCCTTCATTTCCTGTAGACTTTCATAGAGATTTACGTATGTTTTAAAACCATAATCATTTTTATGGAGCATATCCAGCTTGCCAGGGATCATATTAAGGACTCATATTAAGATAGCCATACACTCACAGAAACAATTATATTGAAAGGGACCACTGGAGGTCAGCCAGTCCAATCTCCTACTCAGAGCTGGCCATTTTCAAATTAGGTAAGGCTGCTTTTGACCTTGTCCAGTCAAATTTCAATTTTCTCCAAACATGCAGTTTCCACAGCATCTTTGGCCATCTGCTCTAGCATCAAAGCCGTCCAGGGTTAAAAATGCCTCTTTACATCTGGTCGCAATTTCTCTTGCTGCAAGTTGTGCCCATCATCACTTTTTCTTCTGCTGCATGCCTCCAATAAGAGTCTAGCTCCATCTTTTCTGCAAGGATCCGTTAGGAAATTGGAGACAGCAATTATAGCCACTGACCTTTAGCCTTATCCAGGTGTAACAGTCACAGTTCTCTCAGCTTCACCTTGTACATCATAGACTCTAGTTTGTAACCATCTCTCTGGTACTAAGGAACCTGAATCAAGATAAGGTATTTCAGATTGTGGTCTCACAAGTAAGAAGGGAGTAATCACTTCCTTCAACTTGCTGCCTGCACTTTTGCTAATGTAGCTCAATATGTGCTTGGCCTATATCACTGCAAGGGCACTATGTTGCTTTATGCCCAGCTTATTGTCTCCGCCTTTTGTATGGAGCTGCTGCCTCTGTCAATATAACAGATCACTTGGTCACAGCCTTTTGGGAGTTTCTTCAACTACACAAGGTTCCTGCCATCCCATTTCTCTAGCTATTAGGGTCCCATTTAAGGAAAGTTCTGCTCTCTAGTGTATTAGCTGCTCGCCAAAATTTACTATCATCCATGAAGGTGATGCATCTCATCCCATCATCTAGGTTGCTGATGAAGATGTTAAAAATCCATATCACCCCCTGTATCAAACCTTGAAGCCTCTTGTAAGTTGTTGCCAGTTAATTTCCCAAATGCAGACCTCTATACTTGAAGCCAAATCTGTTCAATTCACAATTTTTGAAGATGGTCATAACATTTTTATTTTTCAAGTCATCAGAAACCAACAATCACCACACTCAAAGATAAAAGAGAGCAACCTTACAATGACAGTGGTAGGCTTCTTCAGCCCCCTCAGATCCCATGCAGGCCTATGAGCTTGTATATGTCCTACTTGGCTAAATATCCTCTCTCACAGCTAGTTCTCTCTCTCAAGTTTTGCTACTAGTCAAAAGGACTTGATAAGCCTGAGAGAAGACCTTGCTGGTAAACACCAAAGTGAAGGCGGCACTGAATACTTTTCTGTATCCTTTCACACATGGTCACCAACCATGTTAAGCAGGATTTAAGGAGAATCTCCTTGATAGTGAACTATTTCCTCTGGTCTCACTTGCCATTTCAACCTTTCATGAGATCTTGTCTAAAAATTCCATGAGTAAGCCCCTCAAGTGAAGGGGCTTTAGTCTGCTCTTCCCCTTCCTTGATTCCTTCAAGAATATTGGTATGATCACTGCAGTGAAGACCGCTGTCAGTTTTTCCATTCTGTGTGAGTTCTTACTTGTTCATGATGAACAGGAGTTGCAGGGCACCGCAGGTCTTCTAGTCAGTCTATCCAGCATTTGCATTAAAAAGTGTTCCTCGTGTGCTCCAGAGATCTCACTTCTTGCTTGTGCCTTGCCCTGTTGTCTATCCAGCAGGTTCAAAACCCCTGTGAAAAGCACAGCCTGTGAGCAGTGAATTTCTTCCAATTTTTTAAGGAGGACTTTATTCACTTCCTCATTGGGCTGTCTGTTGTAAACTCCTACCACTATGTCTGCCTTCATGGTTTCCCTTCTTATCGCATAAACTCTTGACAAACATGACTTTTACACAGCAAAGCTTCATACATTTGAGCTGCTGCTTTGTGTAGAGCACAACCATCACAGCACTGTAGTCCTGTGGGCCATTCTTCAACATCTTGAGTGAAGCACTGACTACAGGAAGTGCCTGGCAGCTAGCTGAGTGACCGAGTATTTCTACATGTCTCACCAAGTACCAAGCTCTGACCCAAAATCTGAGCAGTCTGTTGACTGGTTTGATAGCACCATGCAGAGAAATGGCCTTCTTAGCTTCCCTGCTACTTATACTGGAGTAACCAACTGCAGTTGGATAGACAACCTTTTAGACAAGGAGCTCATACAAATCAGCAAATTGAAGACTTCATGATAATGGCCAGAACAAATTTCTGCATTCTCTGACAAGTTAAAATGTTATCTTTCTCTGTTGTTTCAGTGGAATATCATTTTAAGAAAGCGTCTTAATCCACTGTTTGGCAGTGTAAGTGTCACCCATGGACCATCTGCCTCTTGTTTGTGCTCTTCTCTCAGGGACATTATCTCACATTCTCACCTCCTATTAAATTTTTGGCTAAAGATGATACTGAACAGTTGGTCCAAAAAAGGATAGTCATCTCGATGCCAATTAGAAAGAAACAAAACCAATACATCAAAAAGTCAAAGGCTTTTTGCATATTACATGCACTCTGAGCCATTATTGATACAAGTATTGTCACAAAATTCAGGCATAATGCTTTATTTGAGTAATGTCTAACTAATCTGACAGAACACCTCCAGGCTTTGGCCTAAGCAAATTCCTG
Source organism: Rhynchotus rufescens (assembly GCA_032273925.1). Lineage (NCBI taxonomy): Eukaryota > Metazoa > Chordata > Aves > Tinamiformes > Tinamidae > Rhynchotus > Rhynchotus rufescens. The sequence continues at coordinate 3,677 of JAVCKT010098694.1, read as the reverse complement.
AGCATCAAATCTACTATACTCTAAGGATCTAAATACAAACTCTTCCTTCTTCATATCATATAGATAATAACATTATATAGCATCGTCAGAATAAAAAAGGTAATTTTATACCTTATTTGGTATTGTATCTCTATTCCCAATATGCATATGAGTGTCTTTCACATTGTAATATGCATCTGACAGCTTTGGGATGCTTGACTCTGTACAGGTACATAAAAAAGCATGATATACAAAGAGAAGCCAAGGAAGAGTGTTTATTCATAACTGCTTTGGAACACATCATAAATACACATGCATCATAATAATAAAAAAAAAGTTCAGAAATTCCCAGTGATATAGTATCATCTAGTGGAATATATGGAGTATAGAAGCCTAAAACTTAAATTTGGTCCCCGCTCTGACACTACTCTGACAAATGACTTTACCTGCCTACCCTACAGGTTCTTCTCCTATAAAACTGTGAATAAGCTTGGCAACAAATAGGCTCTTGGAGACCAAGTTTTTTTGTAGGACTCAAAGCTGACTTGAGGATCAGGACGTAAAACAGGCACTTGCTATAGTTTACTAAATTTAACAGCTATTGCCACCTAGTGGCTATGTTGAAATATATTAAATTTGTGATTTCAAGCTCACAAAATCAACTATTTAGGTTTATTTATCTTTCAGTATGAAGCTTATGTGCACTAATAATTGGACAATTGACAGCTTATCTGCATCAGTGAGGAAATGATACTTACCTGTGTTTTCTCTTTTGTCAAGATAAATCAGGAAAACATTTTTTTTGTGTTTAGAGAATTATCTTTATGTGTAGCATTAACTGTGCATACAGCAACAGATGTGCAAAAGCAACAACAGACCCTCTTTAAACTAATGTCTGCATGGAGATGCTCAGACATTTAAGGAATGGAATTCTTTAAGGAATTATCTTTCCAAGAGCAAAGATACTTTGAAAGAAGCTGAAGCAGCTCAAAACTTTATTTCCCACCTTTCTCCAGCTGATTATTTCTATATCCTCTAGTGAATGCTATTCCCGCAGTTCAGCCAGTAAAATATCTTTTCAATGCTTTGATGCAAATTAGATGACAACTTAAAAAACAAAAAGAAAAAAAAAGTTTTTTTTTCCTAACTTTATACTGAGAAAAAGATCAGAGAGTACTCACAAAACCTGCACTAGCTGTTTTGGTAACGGAAATAATCTCTGACTGATTAATGATAATGAGCAGTTGGAGAAAGTAGTATCATAATTCAGTCCAGCCAGAATCACAAGAGGTTGTCTGCACACATTCCAAAGTAGAGCCTGTTCATAGTTTTGTGGATGATCTTGTTCAGATATGAAGGCATTCTATCATTGATATTAGTCTGCAGTAAACTGAAATCACTCCAGAATGAAATTATCTACTGAAGAGTCTAAGATACAGTAATTCAGGTGCATCGATTTTTATATCTTTAGCCAATTTCCTTACATTTCTCAATTGTTCCTCTGCAAACTGGCCCTCCATGGTTGACATATGGATATGTCTTCAGATTTCATTAATGTCAAGCACAATGCTGTTAAGAAAAAATACACATTCAGCAGAAAATCCTATTTGAACGTGACATAAATGCTGTGTAAAAAAATTGCAGCAGCAGTCAGGACTTAAGTGGGACAGAGAGCAATAAGCAATCTCAAACATACAGTTATGCATTGTTTCATAAAATAAAGACTGTGCTGTGCTTTCCCTTAATTGCTGGGACAGGCTTTGAGAATTTCCATTGGAAAACAAAATTGCAGCCTTATATTAGGAGAGATCCAAAGACAATCTGCAGAGAATATTTGGCAAAGCCACTCTGCATCTGTAAAACATTCTGTAAAGCATAAGCTCCTTAAACAATGTTAGGTATTAGACCATCCCATGTGAGAAACCACAGCAGATTGAAGTATTGTGGCAATATAAAACCACTGAAGCCCCCCACTTTCTCTTTTCACCGAGTTCAGGTTAGGTTTAGGAATCACATAGGCTATAGCCCTGCAGTAGCATTTTACTTGGTAACCAAAGATACAGCATCCAAAATTGCTCTTTTCTGATACCAGAATAGATATTATTTTTTAGCCCAGGTTTAAGCTACAGGTTCATTTTCAATCTATCTGTGCTGCACTTTTCTTTTAATCTATTCTTGCAGACTCCTTATTTTAGGCAACTTTTCTGAGAGCTGTGGAAGTTACAAGCCATAGGTGAGAAAAGCTGAAGGTTTTTGGCAGCTGGAAAGGAGATTAACACAATGCACAGCATAGAAAAGCATAATATGTAAAATATGTGAACGAAGTGCTACCTTATGCTAGCAAAATCCAGCCTCCAGAGTCAGTGATGGAGACAACTGTTGTTTGCCTGAATCTCAGTGAAAACAAATTCTTGAGCGACCGTGGGGTGGCAGGCTTGACTCACTCAAGCACAGCTTCATCATCATGGTAAAGAGTCTGGCATAGTCACCAAACAAGCACATCCTGGCAGTTGTTATTTTTACAACTCCCTAACAAGTTAATTACATATTTCTCTCATGGCTAAGCTTGGACTCAGAAGTGCTACTAAGACTTGCGGGATGAAAAGTTTAATGCTTATCTACCATGAAATACAGAAAATTGTTTCACGAATTTTATTAAAGTTTTCAAATGCATGTTAAACACATAAACATCTAAGGAAAAAATAAAAATAAGCAGTCTGATATTCACACAGTGGTATGAACAATGAAGGCACATTTTAAAGAGTAAATAAATTTATATTTAAATCCTCTGTATTCTTTATAGTCTAATTTGTGTATTATTTTATATTTTACATTCATTAAGTTCCTTCTTGGGCATCCAATTAAAACTTTAGAGTAGCTCCTTTAGAAAAGTAGCAATCATATATATCTTATCAGGCAGAGAAAATGAGCTTTAATATTGGGGATGGAAGTGGAATAATGCTTTATTTTCTTTTTAATTAAAAATCTTGTCACACAACCATCATAATAGGCCTATAGTTCTCAGCCCATAAATCCAATCTGTTGAGTTTAATAAAGCCACAGCACCACAGACAACCTGCGGTCTGTAGGCAAAAGGAGGAGGTCAAGAACAGCAAAAGCACAAACAAATATTGAGTAACACAGCACCTTAAAATATTCCAACACCTTAAAATATTCCATCAGAGTCTTTTAACTCTATGTTCTGAAGCTATACCAAGCTTCACAAACCCTTTCCATCTTCAGACACACTGATTCTATGAAAGAAGTACACATCAGAACAAAGAAATGTAGTATCTATGTGTGTACCAGTTTTTAACATATAGAATTATAATACATTACAGTAGAAGCAGACAAAAATGCCTTATGATCTGCTTCCAACTTACTGACTTGCAGGAACATATCAACGACTTGCTTGGTGAGCCTCTATATACTAGATGATATGAAAGTCTGCATAGAGGCACATAAAATTAACTACAGTTCTAACAGTTTTCAAGTCCAATAGCCTTAGTTATTCTATACCCTTTTAGTCATATGGAATTTCCTCCAGCCTTCTCTAAAGGTTAAAACAAGTTAAAACAACCATATTTATTATATTCAGAGAATATACTCAGCTTCAAAATTTCCTCAAAGGAAACTTCTAACTGATAGCTCAGGTATAAAAGCCTAGAGAGTAGCAGAAACTGTTTATGTGAAAACTG
>JAVCKT010098693.1:0-10519 GCA_032273925.1 Rhynchotus rufescens | reverse complement strand
GTGATTCTGCCCCTCTACTCAGCTCTGGTGAGGCCGCACCTCGAGTACTGTGTGCAGTTCTGGGCTCCCCAGTATAAAAGGGATGCAGAGCTTCTCGAGAGGGTCCAGAGAAGAGCAACTAAGATGATTAAGGGAATGGAGGAGACGCATCTCTCATACGAGGAAAGACTAAGCGAGTTGGGCCTGCTTAGGCTAGAGAAGACTGAGAAGAGATCTGATTAATATGTATATGTACCTGAGGGGAGAATGTAGGGAGGATCGGACCAAACTCTTCTTGACGGTGGCCTGTGACAGGGCAAGGGGTAAGGGGCACAAGTTGAAACACAGAAAGTTCCATCTCCGTGTGAGGAAGAACTTCTTTCCTGTGAGAGTAACAGAACCCTGGAACAGGCTGCCCAGGGAGGTTGTGGAGTCTCCTTTCCTGGAGGTCTTCAAAACCAGGCCACCCTGTGCTCTAGGTGTCCTTGCTTGAGCAAGGGGGTTGAACTAGATGATCTCTAGAGGTTCCTTCCAAGCTTAACCATTCTATGATTCTGACTAAGCAAAAAACTATGATCTAATGAGAACTAGAGAAGTAATTGGGGGTAGATAGCTAGGAAAAGATATTTTTTGATATCATGTGTTGTTACTGTTCATAACTTTGGAAGTCTTGTATGAAGTCTCTTTTATGTCATCTTAGGCCTGCAGTTCTGTTTTAGGTGTAATGAGAGGTTTCAGTATCAAGACTGTTATTTGAGGAGGTGACTATGCAATTTTGATGATAGATATAAGCATAAATTTAAAATATACCACATTCTAGTTAAAAAAAAAAAAAGATTTCAAAATGAGCCTTCTAATTGAGGTTAGTCTTACTTTTCAGGCTCTGTGTTACTATAACTAGATCTTTACTGCCAACTTCATTTTTACAGTCTTTGCCTGCTCTTTGTTCTGCCAGCAGTTTTTTTGAGGAAAATTATAGGAAAACATGCTTGCAGTTCTTCATGAGTGAAAATCAGTTCTTGCCTAGGAAGTATGCATCTGTCTATATGGCTATCAAATGGCTCAAGTCTAGTATGGCTCGTGTGCTCAGATCTACTTTCTCCCCTATCTGCTGAGGCTTCCCTTGATCAAGCAAGAAGAGTGGAATATATTGTTTTACAGCTCCAAAGGAGTTCACCAAAAAGCTCCTGCATGTTAAAAATAAATGAAAATGCAGAGTCTTTTCCAAAAGGATACAATGAATAAGATATCAAACACTGTACTGTATGGTTTATTCACTTCAATACTGTTTTGACTACATGTAGATACAGGACATCAATATTTTAATTCTCTACCAGGTTTCTTCTCAAGAGTCAGTCCTTACTAAGCCAGGGAAGAAGAATTTGGGGACAACGGGTGAAAATAGTGAGGGTCTGTTCCTGTTCCCTCATCCATTGTGGCAAAATGTCAGGAGGTCTCCTGCTTTTGTACAGCTGCTGGGTGACTGTAGATTTGAGCCTAGAAATGTAGCCTTGCCATCCTAATGATTAAGCAAAGAGGAAGCTTTCCCTGAGAAATGTGCATCTTGGATCAACAGAAAATAACTCCTGTGTGCCTGTTGTGTCTGCTGCAGGAACACGCCTGTTGGCACGGCAAAAAATATATGTAAAGTTTTGTTAAGTATTTTAATACTGTGTCTTTTTTACAGTAAAAATTTATTCTATTTTGTTTTATTTTTCCTTTGAAGCTGTGGTATGCAGAAACTCATGCTGGTAGTTTATTCCATAGGCTGCAATTTGACTTTTTTTTCCAAATAGAGAAACTACAGTTATTTTCCTTTACAAGTACTGGTGGGTATATTTTGTTCTGAGAAATTTGACAAGTCACTCAATAACATCACAGGGTAGCCTTGGAAAAAAAAGGTATGTCTGACATATAGACAGGGGTGCTCCTTAATGGACTGTAGCAAAGACATGGCTGGTGCTGTGATTTCATGCTTTTTCAGGCCAGGAAGATTAAATCTCTATTCAGATCTGAAGAAATACAGTGAATGCCTCTTTTGCTGAGTCTTTACTTGAGGGGGAAGTTGGGTGAATATACCATGTATGTGTGTTGCTGGTCATAGTCTGGCTTCAGTGTCATAGAGCAGACCCATGGATTACAGAGCTTTGCAGAAAACTTCTTAGGGAGGAGTTTGGTCTAGTGACTTCTGCAGAAAATCAGCACAAAGATCTGAAGTCAATAATGTGCTTAAGTGTATGTTTAATTTTAAATAAATAGCCTCAAGTTTACAAAGTTTAAGGGCTCTCTGAACTGGAACCAGCTAGAAGGTATTAATAGCAAAAAAAATATTAATGATCAAATCTCTCTTTTTTGATGCTATATAACTTTAGGAGGATTTTTTCAAGAAGGTCATAGGAAGATGACAAAGTTGCATTCTGGCCCATAAAATATATTTTAAGGAAAACAACTGAGTTTCCATTCCTAATCTGAGTTGAAAAAAGTTCACTTAGTGCTTTTATTGGACTTACTCATACAGAGGTGATGCTTTTCCACTGAAAGGCACACAAGATTTTATGGGCACTATCTCTCACAGCAGTATGAAGACAAGTGACAGATTTATGCCCTTATAACCTCTATTTGCAAAACCAAATGTTAAAGTAGTTCAAATACAATGTACAGACAGTGAGCTAACAAATGTGTCAGCAGGAAAGGGGCACAGAGAGATATGGAGATTCCCCAAGTTTCAAATAGTCCATTTTCTGACACAGTGAGGTCTGCGACGAGGTCCAGTAATGCAGCTAAATTGTAACCCTCTTGTTTTAGCTGTGCCTGTTTTGACCACAGATCTCTTCTTGTTGCCACTGTGCTCTGCAAATGAGGAGCAAATTTTTCTTTGCTAAAGAACAATCTTCATTCCATATAAACTTTGATTTGGGAAGTAGACTATTATTTTGTCCCATTTCAGACTAGGTCTGAGTCCAGACCAATATGCTAAAACAGGCAAGTGTTTTTAAAGAATATAGTTTTACTTATTAATACCCAGAACTTGAATTTATGCCTCTTTTCCTTTATTTACAATCTCCAGGGATAAAATAGAGCAACCAAAGCTCTAGTCATGCCAGTTGCTGAGCATCCTCAAGGGAAGCACACTCCTTCTCTTAGGATGTCATTTACTGAATTTGCATTTTTAAAACTTTTGATCACTCTGCTTAGTAGTCAATAGGAGTACAACATTTCCCTGGAGAACAGGTCATACAAATGAGTCACATCATACACTTTTAGGTTATCTTTAAGTCAGACAGACTTTGTTGTCTTCTTAATTGACTTTCAGCAGTACTAACTTTTATTTCTGCCTACAGCCGGTGAATACAGAATAATGTCAACACATCCTGCAGGTGGAGGAGCCTTCCCTCCAGTAGGAGAGCAGAGGACAATCATAACAAATTGATGTATAACCTTGAGTTTTTCTCAAGAGCAACCATTTTACTTCCTCTTAGGCTAATACACATATAAATTCATATACAGCCTGACTTCCACAGGAAGAATTCAGTGTAACTATTCCAGTGCTCTGGGTGTCCCTGCTGGAGCAGGTGGGTTAATCTAGATGATCTCTAGAGGTCCCTTCCAACCTCAACCATTCTGTGATTCTGTGACTGTGATTCTGTGATTCAGTATAGTAGAATCATTTACCTATGTTCTCTTTTAATGTCTATAAATTAAGTATCTATATAAAACACAATACTATATATTTTCTTACCTGCCAAAGGAGTTAATCTAAAAAATCCAACCAGATTTAGTCTTTACATTGTTGAAAACATACAACGAGTCTGGAGAATATTTTTTATAGCCAGAGGCACACAAAGTGTCACAGAAATTTAAGACAAGGAGGTGTTACAGACAGTTTTGGTTCAGGGAATGAAAGCAGAAGCTGCCTTCCTCTAACATCGTGCCTTGGGCACCCCCCATATTTAAAGGTCCTACCAGGACACTAGTGATAGCTGTGGGATCTCTGGGATTTGAATGCATCTTTGCCTTTCCTTGCCCTTCCCTGGTTCATTCTTGTAGGAGAGAAGCTGCAGACAGGAAGGTATTGCAGACAGGTTGGAAGCACTGCACTTCCTGCAGGAGGAAAGGAAGTGATGTGAGGAATTTCATGTTAGATTTTCAATTGATAAGGGAGTTTTTTATTTTTAGTAGAAGTCATTGGATGAAAAGAAAACTGAAGTTTGCTCCCCATGGGTAGAAGAATGAGTGATTTGCCCCCATCGAAAACCCAAGGCAAATACAGTGGGCAGTCTCATGATTTTCACGGGACAGTCATAGAAATTGCTGTGTATATCAATACTGGGTACATCCTTGCTGTCCTCCAGGGTTATAAATGTCTCTGGAATACTCACTGCTGCACTGAGTACACCCAACAAGGATGCCCTTAGCACACTGTGATCTCTTTGCATAGCGTTTTAGAACAGCAAGTCTTCCTTCGATCTAGCATTCCTCTTCCTGACATTTTCTTCCTATGCTCCTACTTTGCATTTATGGTGTTGTAGATGGCCTGCTGCAATGGAATCAGAGGAGTTCATGGGGTTGTTTTAATATATTACCAACCAATGCAGGAGTACATTTGCATGTGCATGGGAGGTCTAAGCTAAGACACAACAGTGAAGAACATGAGTGGAATAAATAACCTAGAGGTGCTCTCAAACAGAGCTCTGTGGGTATTATTGCAAAGCATTAAGAGTAGCTATGCTGTCCTGGAAGCAAACTATAGGCTGATTTTCACCTACACATGAAATTCGTCTTTAATGTGAAGTAATTGTCTGCACCTGTGTCTGCACCTGCACCTAATGTGCTCTCAGTTTCCAAGATCCTGTTAATTCAATGGAATTGCCAACATAGCCAATACATTATGTGGTATTAAAAACCAACTTGATATAATCACAAGAGCCGAAAAAGCAGTTCAGCCCACCCTGAAGTTGATACCTACTAGCTGACGGCCCAAAAATGAAGTATTATTTTCGCTGTCTTCTTTTGATGAGTTGAGTTTAGATACCTATTGTGTGATTAAACATCAAAATGTTGGAGTCAGTGTCCTGAAGTGATCACTGCCATGTTTCCTAATTCTCAGAATATGTGGCAGCAGAAACTCGAAACTACTAAAATTACATGACAAAATTCCACAGATATGTGAACAAGATTATTGTGTTTTCTCTTTAAACAGGATTACAATGAGAATGCACAACATAACAAGTAAAATTGATGACCTTTGAAGAGTATAAGGAGCCCCTGTTTAAAGCCATTGGCACTCACATAGTTCACTAATGCCAGGTTCTAACTGTGCCTGGCTGTTCATTTTATATACACCTACACTGCCCTGAGATATCTTACAAACACTGTGACAGAATGGAGGATTGCCTGCTTTCCAAGTGCTTTATTATTAATGAACTCTGTACTGCATTTCAGGACAGGAAGAGAAGAATACTCTGTGCAAGTGAAACTGTAGGGGTGTTTGAGTAAGCAGCACGCAATTATCCAGCCTGGAAAGTGGCCAGTGCACCAAGGCCGACACTTTAACACTAACCTTGCAACACTCAGGGTTCAGCACATTTGCAGACTGATTGCTGCACTTCATTTTCCAAGGCTGAGCATTCGACAGGAATACATTCCCTGCTATAGTCTTCTCCCAGATAAATTCTCACAATCTAATTCTGCTGCCTAGCTCTAGTTTGGAGACCTTTGGAATGGAAGAGTGAGAACAATAGCTAATTCTTTCCTTCCCAGCAGCCTGTAGACATTTAAGTGACATGGAGTGGAAAATTACTCCCTGGAGTCCTTTTGAGGACCATGCAACACAAGATTTCAATGGTGAGAGTCATGCATGTTGACCTTGCACATCAGGATGAGGGTCATGCACATCATGAGAACTTCAGGAACACACTCTCTCTACTGTGTCCTACTATTACAAGGTATCTTTGAAATCACAGGCATTAGCATGCCTCTCTAACGCTGCTTATTCTTAATTTGTCAGGTAAACTGCTGTCGAAGGCAATGTTCTTTATTTCCTCATTCCTCAGCAATACTAAGTGACTAAAGAGGGAAGCTCGGCAAGTTGCTGCATGGTCTGCCAGGAGGGAGAGGTCATTTAGATTATGCTGGAGTGGGAGCAGCTGCCAGTTCAGCTGCAGGATTTGCTCTGGAATGACATGAACCTGGTGGGAGGGACAGAGATCTGCTGAGATGAAGGTTGGTACCTGCCAGGAAGTGGCTATGAGAGCTTGTTGGCAGAACTCAGTTACAGCAACACAATCTTCTCCAAAGAATGTCTTGTGAATTCTACCACCTACCTGGAAGCTAGGCAGAATTTTATATCTTGATGGGAGCATGTCTCGTATTCTGGCCTTAGGAATTGGTAATAAAGTATTTGGTCATCTAATAACTGAAATATTTTTTGCTGTGAGCTACATGCCTTGCCCCATAGCTGCAAGACTTTGGGCCCTGCGAGTTGCACGTTGAGTGGGAGAAACACATTTAATACAGTTTTTAATCTTCTGTACATGGGAAGGGGAGATTGTGCAAGTTCCTGTCTGGCTCTGAACCAGAGAAGCAAGCGTCCGAATAGAAAGCAAAATTGCACTAAAGCAGCTCTAGCTGTATAGAGGACCATGGCACTCCTGGTGAGCACATTTCTGTAACAGGTAGAGCATGGCAAAGCCACATGATTTAAATCTGCCCACAGAACAATGGCTCATTAGTTGTTTGTATTTAGCAAGCTCTGATAGATACCCTGTAATTTTACGTCAGGTAAAGTAGAGCGTTTCTATTTTTTATCGCATAACTGGTTCCTCAGATTTTTTTTTTTTCATTAAGACATCTCCGAAGCATTTTCAGTAGGTTGTACTTCAAGTACTTTCCTTCATGCACCATTGGAATTCTTGACATCTTCACTGGGTTCAGTGAAATGGTAGGATTATTTTGTATTTGCTAAATACTAGCCTGGTAATGAAGAGTCTCACAGAAAAGCAGCAGGACTTTTTCAAAGACCAAGTATCCGAGAGCTGGCTGCAGATATTTATTTAACTTCTCTATGACTGCGCTTTTGTCTTGCCTTATTTACAGATGTCAACCTTGACTTCAAGGGAGATATACTGAATAATAAAGGTTTTCATCATCATTACTTCTACTGTAGAACCTTTTAAGTATTCAAATTCTGGCATTTTAATGTGATTTTTTTGTATTGCCTGCTTCTTCTATAGCTCAGACTGTTATGAAAAAGCATTAATTATTTTTTCCATTTGCATTCTCAGTAACAACAATTACTTGTATTTCCTACTTCTCCACAATTTATCTTTCCTTAGAGCACTTTATTCACCTCCACATTGCTTCTTTTAATAATCAGCTGTTTGGAAAGCAATAACAGGAGGAACGTGCTGGGTGAGTCTTGGCAGTAGTAACCTGACCTAGATGGCTAGAGATTTCCATGCTATGGAAAGCACAATTGCAATCACATAATAATGAACATATGAGTGGATATATCTGCTTAGCATTACCAGGTATAGTAACTTGTTAATTCATTGATCCTGCTGTTGTTAAACCTAAAAGTTAAACCTCAGATTTATCAGTTTTTTTTTCTTTTTGTGGTTCAATCTGGAAATATAATGTTTCCATTTTAACTTCATGAGTTTCTCTGTAGTTCAGTAAGCATACCCTTATTATTTTCTTGACATTTGTAGTCTCTATCAGGAACTAATGCTTGACACAGACAGGCTTAACTTTCTAAAATGTCCATAGTTGGCTGAAATGTCTAAAGCTGGCTGAAATACTTTTCTCCACTTTTTTATTTGTCTTACAGAAAAAGTGCTTATAAAAGTGCTAATATAACCTCTCAGGATTTATTTGTATTTTATTATTTATATAATATACTGCACAATATATAAAATATTGTTCTATATTTATGTTATGATGAAAATGAATACTATCAAATAACATTTGAGAAATGATTTCAAATAGCTGTGAGAGAAACATAAAATAGAACCAGATGGTAAGGGCTAGACCAAAGGAACAGTAATCAGTATGGTATTAAGTGGCTTGCAAATAGGATAATAGTTTTGATTACCATCAGCAGGAGTTACAGAGATAATGGAAAGAGCTATAGAGCACTGCAATGTTATTTGGTGTTGCAGTTTAAAATAATCTGCTATGACAGAACTAGATCTCAAATCATTGAGTCCAATCAGTTTTCTAAGCTGGGTCAGATCATGTGTTTTCCTATATGGAAATGCAGGTCATGAAGAAAACTAGAACATGAAGATTCAAAATTTATAAGAATTTTCACCGTTTCTTTGTTATTGGTTATAGCAATGAATGGCAGCTAATAACACAATAACTTAATATGGGAGCATAGCACTTCCTTTCTAATCAGCAGCCCCCAGTGGGCACTGCAAAAACTTAAGGGCTATATAAGACTGTATAAGTAAATGATAATAAGGGGCTAATCTGGGGATAACACATGACATTACACAGCACAAACAGCTCCTGCTGTTATACTAAGATACTTTCCTATTTTATAAAATACATTTTCTCTTCATGTAACCCCACATCTCTTTCTGGAAACTATTCAGATTCAATTTCTATCGGATCTTTCATATTTCTTGTAAAGCAAAGTGGCCTCCTTAGCAGGCAGGAACATATGGACAATGTGACACATTTCCTCAGACGTCCGGATGTGACCTGTTTACCAGGGTGTAGCTCAGCTTTGCCGGGGTAGGAAGTGGGACAATTACATCCTAGGAGCATATTGTAGGCAGGCCTACTAAACTGATCATCGGAATTATCAGCAAAATATTTATTAAGGTCAAAAGTGTGAAATGAAGGACTGCTGAATTCATTTGCAGAATGGTAGAGTCGGGTGAGGGATTTTGAGTTCTCAAGGTCAGAAGGCTGGGCCTTTCTCTTGCTTACCTCGCAGGAACCAACACGCTATGACCTTTCTCTTTGCTGCCTTTCCCTTCTTCCTTAACACAGGGCAATGGGAATTACAACCTTAATAAAACTGCCTAAATAAGATGTTATAGGACAAACTTTTCCATTTAGTTAGATCTGTTCAGCTTATCTGCTCCATGGCAATAGTCAGATCCAGCAGAACAAAGAATTTGTCTTAAAGGACTTAACTGAAAGCTTTGATAATGCCTGATCCAGCTTTCAGTGAGATCAATGTGAACTTTTCCGGTGGCTTCAGAGAAAGTTGGACCAGATCCAACAGCTAGGAAATTCTGTGCTGAAGCTGAAACTTGCCCTAGTTAGTCTTATGTGCTATTTCAGGTTTCTCCCAAGCAAAAAAAACTACCAGAGTAAATGAGAAATTATAGAAGAAAACCTGGGCCAAAGTTGATAAATCTGTGTTTTCCCACATTTGCTTATGTGTACCCTACCATCCCAAAAGACATAAAATGAAAAAAGTAAATGTGAAAAAGTTAGACTTTCACAACTCTTTATTTTAAACACAAGTCAATTCTTCATAAGGACAGTAAGGCAAAAGGGTATCTGTGGAAAATAATATCATTGAAAATAATAATTATTGCATATTGTAATGACAATTTTTAAAAAGTATTGCAGAAATTCAGATACCAACATTCACTTTCAAACTTTTAAATACCCCTAGTTTTACAGATATTGATTTCAATGGAAGTAGCTGGAGATCAGTATTTTCTAAAGATACTCAAATGGAAAAGCTCTTCAATTCCATTTCAGCTGCAAAAGGAAGTAGAAAGCTGACCACATATAATAGCTCTATCCATAAGCCCATCAAGTGCTGCAGCATTAAGAATGTGCATTGGTTCTATAGTGCGGGTAGGCAACTCCTCTCCCTCAGCCCTAGTGATACTTTCCTCCTCATTTGCTATCCTTCAAATATCATTTTTAAAGAAATATTAGTGCTGGCAGGCAGTGTGTTGTAGATGGCCATTGGAGGAACAAAAATATCTTCCTTTAAGAAGTACCTGCCCTGGAGCACTTAGCAGGAATGTCAAGCCCTAAACTAGGTCAGCTTTGTAATCGTGAGCAGCCTTCTGGTGACAGGAGCAATGCAAACATTATACTAGGGATTTTACTGTGCAGTTATCACCCTGGTATTTGCCTCCTGTGCCTTGCCCTGTTTGTACAGTGCACCCGTTGCTATTGTTTGATGGACAAGGCTTCTTGTTATGGGCACTAGGAAGTCAGAAAAACCTAAAAAGTGACAGCTGTCAGTGGAAATGCAGGAGACTGTTTCCCTAGGTCACAGCAGGAGAAATCTATCCTTGTGCAAAAAGCCAGAGTATTGCTATTCTTGGAGGACCTTCTCCCCAAGCTCCAGGATTCCTCCTAGGTTTTCTTCCTTTATATTAAATATTAGAGCAACCTAGAGGACCGTGAGCCCTTTGAGAGGCTCAACTGCTCTCTCTGGTGGCAGAGACAGCCCTGAGGTGACAGCCACCAGCTGAGCTCCTGCAAGCAGCACACACTGCCCTGCCACTGCCACTGCTACCCTCCTGGCTGCGGCTTCACGGGGAATTCATTCCCTTCT
>JAVCKT010098691.1:0-10520 GCA_032273925.1 Rhynchotus rufescens | reverse complement strand
TGCACTAGGACAGGTGGCCCCTTTGCTTGGTGGGTGGGAGGAGATAAATTACTAGTTGCATTTTATTATGAGCTGCTGTTGTGGCTGAGAGTAAAATCAGACCAGTTATTGAGCCTGTTTGTTACTGGGAACTGTTCTTGTGCCCACACCACAAAATGGGAGATACAAAAGTGACAATGGACTGACCTCAATCCTCTGTCTTTCTGTGCTATGCATAGCTGGACTAGGACAGGAAAATAGGGTCAGAAGCTGCAAATGCAGCATCAATCTAGCATTCAGAAAACAACATCTCTGTCTTTATGGGCAGGGCATTTTGGGCAGAAGTTTAGGGAACCATCTAATTGTGCATATGGCCACATCATGAAGACTCAAAATGTTTCTTAACATTCAAAGGCACCTCAGCAAAGCTGTAACTCTTTGGGCAGACACTGGTGATGCAACTGAAGTGACAGAACTTGCCAAGGTCAAATAAGAGTCATGAGTATTTACAGCTCTAGGTATTAAGCTGTTATCTAAAACTATACAAGTTAAGCAGTAGCTGCTATCAAATTCAAATCAATGGTAATTACACTGATATGCACAAGTGCAAATGACAACTCAAAATGTAATGGAAATGTAATGGAAAATGAGGGAAGAAAGTCTGTGACAAAGCTGGGAATAGAGCCCAGGTGCTTGGTGCTGCTGTACCATTTCTTCCTTGCTCCAAGCACAACATAAATTATGGGTTCTGTACCTGGTCCCACTTTGGAAAGGGACAGGATCTTTGGTTAGTTATTTCCAGTTCAGATGTGGAAAGGCAATAACAGAATAGACTGGAATGTAAAACTCACACAAAACCAAATGGAGCTGAAATACCCTAGATAAGCAGTAATAAATCAGCTTTCTCATCCTGTTGGACAGTGTTTCAAGGAAAGTGGGACTGTCAATGTCACACACATCTAGAAGTGACACTGCTTGGCCTGTGGCTGTTGAGCTGGAGGCAGGTAATTACCCTTAGAGAAAGGGGTCATATGGGACTAATGTGCTTTTTTTTCTCCTTATTGTTCAAGGTACTGTATCTAAAAGCAGTGTTAAACGTAGCACAACCACCCAGGAACAATCTTAAAATTCTCTTTAGCATCAGGTTACAGAATTCTACTTTTGAACATTTTACTTGGCATTTCAGTTTTCTAAAAAGCATTTCTTGAAAGATGTCTCTCTTAAAAACTGAACGTTCAAAAATCTTAAAAAAAAAAAAAAAGTGACCACTAAGAATTCAAGATCTGTAAATTATCACTGACTTTCCAAATTATCTCCATACACAGAAACTACTGGTCTTGCATTATAGAGAGATTAAAATTCCAAATATTAAAAAACATGAGCCTTGGACTCAGGAAAACAAAAGCAAGAGGTAGAAGGGGTAAATGCCAGCAGAGGGGGATAGTGTCTCTCCTAAAAGCAGATTCTGAGATCAGAGGTCAGCATCTTTACTCTTGGCTCTCTCCTTTTTTTTTCATGAATGTCATTACCATGTCTGAATAGGTCTCTTCACTCTTACCTGGATTTCCAAAAAAAAGAAGTATTTCAAGCTCTTAATGCCTAAGGCTTTCTCTTTCTCTTTCTCTTTCTCTTTCTCTTTCTCTTTCTCTTTCTCTTTCTCTTTCTTTTTTCTTTTTCCCCCCTCTTATCTGAGTAGAACAAATTACTTGGCTATAATTTCTGGCATTCTGTTTTCCTGAATTCCACACCTATGCTTCCTATATATAAGGGGGCACCTCCTAGTGATAAACCCTAAAACATGATCACTCTGCTCAATTTTTACTGAGCTCTGAGAGGAAATTTTACAGCTGCCCACCCAGCAGTAGGCAGTGGGCTTTGCCAGCCAGTGTAGGCTGTTATCATCATCTAAAACCTGAAGAATTGCCTCACATCTGCTCTCTAATACCACGAGAGTAGGAAGGACTACAGGATAAGCTGCAGGACCGTGGGAGGCACTACCTATCCTGGGATAGGGTGAGGTGTGCACAAAATTTCTTCATGATCCATTTCACACCGGAGTCTGCCATTGGATTCACTTTGCTCTAAAAGGTTGTGGCACCGCTAGGAAATAGTGACAGATTTCTTATCCTCAACTCTCATTGTATTCTTGGTATGGATGGATCCCAGTATCTCTCTGCTCTCCAGAATTATGGCTACTACAGCAAAGTCACTCCATTACTGAGCTGCTCAAAATCTCAAGCCCAGCAAGATCTGCCAAGTAAGTCTCCTTTGGCTGCTTTTGTGATGACTTCTGCCTGAGTGAGAGCCTGACAGAGTGCCAAGCTAGAAAGAGGACAGAGCAGTGACACAGCAATAACACACATTCAGGGGAACAACTGACAGGAGCAGCATGTAGTGATGCCAAGTCACGGCACCAGTCAAGTGGGTCAAAATATGGATAAACAGGTTCATCTGATGGTGTGGTTTACTCAGAGACCTGGAAATGTATTAAGTGCTCTGTTTGGGCAGAAAGCAAATGCAGCTTGTGTAGCAGCTGTGGTTGGGTTCCTCAGTCTATTTGAGATCCCTAGAACCCCACAGAAATGACAGCAATTTAGCCCCTTGGGTATTCAATCTTTGGCCTCTGCTAGGAGGGGCCTCTGAGTAAGCTGGGATGTTTTCTGCACTTTGTATAATAGAGTATTTATATTAATAGAGAAATGTTATACAAATATTTCTGGAGTGTGACACACACAGGGGTGTGACACATCAGGTGCTCCACGTTTATAGGCAAACCTTGTGCATGTGCAAGTCGTGCTGTTGCTGCAAGGCCAGCATCTCTTGCCTCTCTGCCTTGATCAGCAGCTGGGCATCCTCCTGAAGCGCGTGAGTGGTGCGCAGTTCTCGGATCAGTTCCAGCCGCTTCTCCTTCCCTTCAAACATCTTTTAAATACAGTTAAACAAGGCAAATTAAATGGAGTATGTAATCGAAGTATTTTGCCAGCACAGGACATCCTTTTCTTCCAAGTCATAGGGTTAGTTGTTCCCAAGACCTACTTCTTTGTTGTTAGTATTTGAAGATTTGGGGAATATCCCTCATATTCCCACTGAAAGCGAAAAACTCCATAACAAATGTGTGGCTACATTCAAGGTAAACACCAGGTCTGCCAGCTAAACCTTGCCTAAAACTTCCTGCATAGAAAACATACGTTTGATACCTTCAGCTATGGAGAATAAATGACCCACTGCTACTTTATTACAAGAATTATTTTTTGCTTCTGATAAGACTCACCCAGAACTGAAACTTCCTGAATAGAGAAGAGCGAAACTAGGGCCAAGTATGTCCTCACGTAACAGATCAATATCGTTATTGATATCCTGTTGTACTGGTCTATTTGTCCAAGTTTCCCGGTATGAACAACACACCTTTTTCTCAGGCCTAAGTTAAATATTTCCTGTTTCAGCACTCGCTATTCTCTGAAAGTTATTCCTTTGGAAGGAACTGGTCTGCTCAAAATGAGAGACTCACTTAATATAAAGCCCAAACCAGGGCCACTCAATTAATTTAAACCCAGACCTACTTCTGTTCCACTGGAAATCACGGTAGTGTGTTTCAACATTTAAGAAGGAACCATCCTTAAGAGGATGGTAAGAAACAAAAGTTGCCCTTCTAGAGGACATGTGGGAGGTTTCATAGGCCTAGGGTCTTGGGATAATCAAGGCAAAATGTACTCATGGTCCAGATCTAATGTAGAATTTGTCATTTCTGCTATTGAACATGTAATTACACAGCTCAGTGGTGGCTGGCACAGGGAGATACTCAAACACATATAAAAACCTGGAATTCCCCGTAAGAAGTTTGGGCTGCAGAACAAAGCCTTGCAGGACCTGAGCTAACCTACAAGAGGAAACTGTAGAAGCTTCGTTGCCCTTGATTAGTTCTGTGGAAGAAAGATATCAAACAAACCCTCGGTCATCGCCCACCATCAGTCTGAAGCCAGACACAAAGAGGCACCGAATACCATGTTCTGAATAGCCCTTCCTCGGAGCAACTTCTGCAAACAAATCACTGCTAGTTCTGTTTCCTCTTCCTCCTGCCAAAACACAATGAATATTCACACCGTAAGTAATAACTTCTTTGGGGGAAAACCGAGGTGAAGTTTTCTATAAATCATGCATCTAGCTATCACAAAAATCTGATTTGTATCTGGCTTTTTTTCCCAGCTGTTTCTGAACACCATGCTTCTGATTCCTGGGGAAAGGCAGGTAGGTCAGAATAATACACACTTCCTTGTTTTACAAAAGATGGAGGAAAAACACTCTGCTGGAGTTTTTAGAGAGTCTTTCAAGTGGAATACCTAGTGATAAGGAGATATTGATAGAGAAAATTACCTTATGTATTACAAGTACTATGTGTAGTTTGACTGAGTTTGGCAGAATGCTCATGAGCTATGGGAATTTACAGGCCAAGACACTAAGGAGAATTACTATTTTAGGAGGTGCAAAAGTGCTATTAGCCATAAATAAAGAGATTAAATTAAAAGGGAATGTATAGATTTTTCTTCTGATATTCATTCCAGTGCTGACTGATACTGGAGTAACTCAGTAAATTTAAGACTCAAATAGTGACTGTTTGGAAGTAAGTAAAACGAAATACCTCATATTGCAATATCTGTCTTTCAGGGGGTTACTGGGCTAGCATTGTATGAGTGATACCCATCTGGAAGAAGAATGAGGTGTAGTGGGTAAGAGAATGTGACTACAGGCGATAAAATGTTGGCTTGCTTTAAATATAAGAACCTACGGCATCTTTTTTTCCTGATGAGGGGTCTTAAATACTTGCAGGAGGAAAAAGGTACCCGAAAGAGATAAAAAGAAATCTGAATATTGCAAGATTTTTTTTTTCTTTTAATAAAGTAAAGATAGCCTGAGAGGTCTGAGTTGAAATGTGGTATTTTAGAAGTGCTGGAATAAGAGGGAAGAATGTGGGATTACAGAAGGGCTTCTGAGCTTCAGTTTTAGTCTGCTTTTTCTTAGGTGTTGCAGATTAATTATTCCAAAGGCAAAAGGAAGCATTCCTTCCTTTCCACACCACCATCTAAGAGGAGCAAAGCAGAACAGGCAAAAGACTGTTTTATGATCTGGTCTCTTTTTCTCCAGAAAGAAGGAATGAATTTCCAGCCCACTGAGAGTTAGATACTGCACCACATAAGCTGGCTGCAAAGGGAGGTGAGGCCCCAAACCTCTTCAGGACAAAGTTTTTGGAAATGGAGACAGCTAGCACATACACTGGACAGGTAAGCCAAATTGCTGTAAGGTTCATTTTAAATTCTTGTGGGATACAATTCTTGGTACTTGTAGTTGTATTGTTCAGTATTGCAAAGGATGCCTTAACAAAGATAATCACCAGCTCCTCCATCACCTTGCTGCAAAACCAGCAGGAAAGAGAGAGGGGAAACAGAGAGTCTGTCATGCCCTATAGCAAAAAAAGAGGAGAATTTAGCATCTGGAGGTATTTATGATCCAGTTGAGAGCAAGAGGAGGCTGAGAGAAAGGTGAGGAACTGAGGTGCTCTGTAAGCATGTTGGGGCTGATCAGCACGTAAGGAATGACTGGCAAAGGAGGGGAGGAGTTCAGAGGCCTGCAGTCGCATCTCCATTCCACATCCCTTGTGGTCCATGTCAGCAGCCCACCACTCCAGCACACTTTCCCTTTGGGACTCTTAATTTGAGGTAAGGATCTCCCCCAGAGGCTGGTGCAGTTGGTAGTTAGTTCTAGTACCGCTGTGGGGCAAGCAGAAAAGCATCAACAGCAGAGAAGAGCCTCGCTCTCAGTGCAAGGCTCTGTTTTCAGCAGCCAGCTGGAAGGATGTGCAGGAGGAGAAACCTTGTTCAAATTCTGCAAGGCAGAACATTTTAGGGCAGCCCTTCAGTGGCTGAAGTGGCCTCATGGCACAGATGGAGTTTCACTGGAGAGCTCCACTCTCTTATGTGTCTGCGCGTCAGATCATTTAAGGAGAAACCAAATGTTGAGAGAATTAACTTAGCTAAAGCTCTGCTGTGTTGAAACTCCTATATAAAAAGCTATAATCCGTAAATAGACCCAAGCATGACTACAGCTGCTGGGGAAAAAAAATCTTTCTGATATAGAAAATACCATTTAACCTGGAAATGCTTAAAAATCTGCTAAATTGGGACCACTACAATACAATTGGGGAAAAAAATCTTTCTGATATAGAAAATACCATGTGACCTGGAAGTGCTTAAAAATCTGCTAAATTGGGACCACTACAATACAATAACTGACACACAGGAGTCAGTGAAACTGTGGAAAGCTTTTTCCAAAGGCAGTAGTAGATGTTTTTATTTCAGTGTTCTTAAAACGGGCTGTGTAGATCACAAGAAATCATACTGCACAAAGGAAGATAGTGCAGATAACCTAATGAGCTTTTATCTCCCTTACGTTTATGGTTGCATGACTTCCTCAAATTCACAAATTCAAATGATAATTGTGTCTGATTTTTCCTGCACCATGAAAATGGTGTTAATAAGCAGACAAATCAATCCACTGGTGCAACCACCTCTGAAATACATTACTTCAAGAAAGGAAAAGAAATTGCAACTATTTTTTTTCTCTAGAGTATATGACAACTCCAGAGCACATTACTGCTATTCTGACCTCTACGGTAGAACCATTTTCTGTGACCTGTCAACTAACTGGAGCCTGGGCATCAGAGGCCTCAATCCTGCATGTGGGCAGGCTAGCAAAGTAACGAGGTGCACGCTCAGGGCCAAGCACCCAAAGTCTGCCTGGCTTTTGTGGGACTGAACTTAACTGCCCCACTGGATTATGGCAGGGCTGTCAGATAAGGATAAGAGACTTCTTTACTTCTCTGGATATTCATTTAATAACCAGACAGGGAACAATCACTGGAGGAAAAAAAAAAACAAAAGTATTAAAAATCCCACTTACAATTGATGGTTTTTCCAGGGTTGGAGTTGGGGGCTGAGGTACAGGTTTTTCTATTTTTTCAAGGAAACGAAGGGGCTTCTTTGGCTCCTTAACTTTATTCTTCTTGTCCAGTAGTGCCTGTAATAGTTAAACCATTTAATCACCGACGGGCTAGATAGAACAGCACGTTAAGATCAGTTCTATGCCTACTGACTGCAGAAAGTTGGAAGTATTCTGCACCTTTCAGGCTTGTGGCTTTCATTTCTTCACCTCAACTTAAAAACTGAATATGGTCAGCAGACAAGGCTGCGAATTGGTCACAAGAGAGCGATAGGAGTTTCAAAATAACCTTAGGGAGGAAGTATGAACTGTTTTTTCCTTTGCCTTTTTCTATAGGTATCACACTTGTTATTGCAAGTCCATTTAAGGTTTTTTTTTCCCCCTCCTTGCAGCTGTTTGATGGTTGCCACCAAGTTTGCCAATGAAAGCAGGCCAGGAGCGGAAAAGCCACGGACGCTTTCAGCCAGCTTGGAGAGAGCCAACATCCTGCCAACTTCCCAGTGCAAGCCCGTTAAAAAAAGATATTCCAATGATCAGCTTCTGCTGTGCAGCAACGTCCGCCTACTGTCGACATCTCAATATTGCTTACAAAGAAAAGGGAGCAAAATATCTAAGCTTAAATCTTTTTCACAACTGTGATCCTGCCCCTGCATGGGTCGGATCTGTACTCTTAAGTACTGGAAGAACAGATGTATTTCTGCAAGGTAAGATGCATCTTACTGCTTGCTTTCTTTTTCTTTCCCTTTCTTTCTGTCTGTCTTTGTGCAGGACTCTTAGAAAGCAATGTTCAAAACCAGCATCTTACCAGGGAGGGAAATTAGAGAGAAACGTAAAAAAAAAAAAAAAAAAAAAAAATCTCACGCTGAATTTCCTCTCTCCAGTACCAAGGAAAGCACTGGATAAAATTTAACTACAAAATTCATGAAGTTTTAAAACTCCTATGGTCGTTATATAAAACTCTTCTTGCATGCTGGATCTGACCTTTCAGGCCAGGATAATTAAGAGCTTATAAACAGGAGTGAGAGTGTTTTAGGCACAGGGGGGTAAACACTTTATTGTTGGGAATTTCTGAAATGGACCAGTTTAATAATACAAAAATCAAAGCTTAAAAAGTGCTTATAAATCACATGAAATGCTTATAGCTGAACAAAGATAGAGATTTTCTCACCTGCTTCTTGTATTTGATCATCTTAGAGCTCTCTGGCAAGAAGATTATAGCAGTGTTTGATATGATTTGTAAGGTGTTTTGCATGATGAGGGAAAACTTGGAAAGAAAAAGCCCTTGTGATTGTGTTTATCTTGAAAACAATGATTCCTATGTTTATTAGTACAATGTTGCATTCATAAGAGTTTCCCTAATAAAATGTAAGCAGGCAAAAATATTTCTTGATAAGCAAAATAACAAAATGCAACTAGAATGACAATTTTTAACGACAAAGAAATCTAAGAGCACAAGAGAGAATTCTTAAAAAGGTAAATCTGAGAAATACTGCAGTTCTTGGAAATGGTTGTATGTTTGCACATCAGCAGAATCCAGTGACTGCTTTACTACCTTCACTTAGTCAGGAGTGGTTACCATGGTTTTGTCCAGCTTGAAGTTTTAGGTTAGTTTAAGGCTTTAATGCAACAGCTTAACTAAAGGAAGTACAAATATTGCATTAACTAGGTCTGCCTAACTTATTAAGATACTATTTGGTATGGTATCCGCTGACTGGATGGACAGTGAAGGACTACTGAGACCTTCCATTTTCTTTTCCTTTTCCTGGTGAACAGTGTGAACAGCAAACGATATCCTTGCTTTGGGCCATAGCTTTTAGTTTCTCTGCTGACTTCTGATGGCAGCAGAAGTCTTGATGGGATAGTGGCTTGGAAACCAGCTCTCCGTTCAGAGTAGCTATGCTTCGGTTTCCTCCTTTTCTACTCTTGACTCTTCTCTTTTTCCCATGACACCATACACAGTTCCATGTGTAGCACCTGCGTGCGCAGTCATGGTTCTCTTTCTTCCTCCTTGCCCATGACTAAAGAAGGTGACATCATCCAGGACACCCCGAGCACCTACTTAGCAAAGCAGCAGGGCTGCTCTGTCTTGGCTGATGAGGAGTGACATAATAGGTCTTAAAGCCCGTCTGCGCATGAGCCAAGTAACAGTGTGTTGGAGATCTGCTCTTGATGAAATTACTGCTTGAACAGGTTTTCCTGCTCTTTGAAGCTGGCACAGATCCCTCCACAGATATTCTTGGCCCTCTGACTTCTCCACCTCCTTCTAGCAATAAGATAAACAGACACGATCTCCTGGTATCTCGTCTGCTCTTTGGTGTATTCAGGTATCTAGCATTTTTTTTCCTGTAGTAAACTAGCTGTAACAGTGTGCTATCTCTTTTTGAGCTAACTGAATTCCTTGGAGTTTCATGTAAGGCTACTTATATAATGGCTCACATATATTCCCCAAAGCACCAGCATCTCCTCTGCCTAGGGACTAGTTTTTCTTGTCCTTTTACAGACCTGTTTTAAGACACAGCTCCTTGTTTTCCTCTGTAAATCCTGGCTCACTCCTGTTTCTCTCATGTTCTCCTGCTTTAGAGAGCTATTTCAAGAACAATGAGTATATATAATATCCTTGCAAAAGATTTCAGGATGCTCCTCAAAAAGCCTGCTTCTAAAATCTTGCCTTTTGGGATTAGTTTCAAGCCTAGAGCAAGGTGATTTTATTCTTAATAGGACAGTGATCCTTTCAGTGGGTCCCTGGATATTCTTTTGTCCCACTTCGCAGCCCTAACCTTAAGAAAACCTGCAGCATGGCAAAACAAGAAGATAATGAGGAGGACCAGTCCATCTTGCCACTTATTTGGCCTGGAAAGCAAGTCTTGGAAACTTCCTTGACTCAGAAGAAATACCTCTGAAGCCAAAACCTAGCACTTCTCTTTGCCACCTCCAGTTATCTCAGGTTAACAGCAGGCAATGAAATAAACTCAATTTCCAGAGCTAGATCACAGTGTATGCTCCACATTTTTTAGAGTTCTGCTTTACTTCTAGGATTATGAAAGAAAATATCTAGACTTCGAGAATGCTCAAGCAGCACTAAAAGGAGGGTTTTGAAGAGAAAACTGGTCCAGCTGTTCTGCTATAGAAGTCATGCAAAGCAACACGGAGCCATTCTGACATGATCTCTAATTGCCTGCTTTAAACTTCTTTTCATACTTTCTGTACCGGAGGAGGCTGTTGGCAGGATAGGGGCTGGTAACACCAACCAGTGAGACAGCTGTCCTTTCCAGCACTAAACTCTCTTAATTCCAGTACTCTGCTCCCTTCACTGCCCACTTCTCAACAACTTCTGCAGCTTAAGAGGTGGACCTGCCAGATGGGTCCTGCTAAGCCACAGAAGTGCTATGGCCACCAAACTTAAAGAGCAAAAGACACTGAAGTGACCCACAATGTCACTGCAGAACCCAGGGGCTAAGTAATTAGAGCAGCAATGCTTGAAAGGCTTGGAACAGGCTGCCCAGGGAGGCTGTGGAGTCTCCTTCTCTGGAGGTCTTCCAAACCCACCTGGA
>JAVCKT010098690.1:0-10520 GCA_032273925.1 Rhynchotus rufescens | reverse complement strand
TACTGGTGTCCAGGGTTATTCCTCCCCAAGTGCAGGACCCTGCACTTGCCCTTGTTGAACTTCATGAGATTTCTCACTGCCCAGTCCAGTCTGTCCAGGTCTCTCTGGATGGCAGCACAGCCCTCAGGGCTATCAGCTACTCCACCCGGTTTGATATCATCAG
The DNA here is from genome assembly GCA_032273925.1 of Rhynchotus rufescens. Lineage (NCBI taxonomy): Eukaryota > Metazoa > Chordata > Aves > Tinamiformes > Tinamidae > Rhynchotus > Rhynchotus rufescens. Next base: position 10,357 of record JAVCKT010098690.1, on the reverse strand, counting down.
CAAACTTGCTGAGGGAGCACTCCAGCCCTTCATCCAGGCCGTTAATGAATAAGTTGAACAGGATCGGAACAAGGACGAAGCCCTGGGGGACACCGCTAACTATAGGTCTCCAACTACACTCTGCGCCACTGACTACCACTCTCTGCACCCTACCACTGAGCCAATTCCTAACCCACCTCCCTGTCCATTCATCTATCCCACACCTTCGGAGCTTTCCCAGGAGGATGCTGTGAGGGACGGTGTCAAAAGCCTTGCTGAAGTCCAGATAGGCGCCATCCACCACTCTGTCTTCATCCATCCAGCTAGTCACTCCTTCATAGAAGGCGATCAGGTTAGTTAAGCAGGATTTCCCCTTGGTGAATCCATGCTGGCTACTCCTGAGCATCTTCTTCTCCTCCACGTGTCTGAAGACAGCAGCCAGGATGAGCTGTTCCAGCTTTTTTTAAAAATGTGTACTCTCTTTGCATCTTTCCCACTTATAAAATAAGAGGAATTCAGAATGCCTTCTGAATATTAGAAAAAAAAATGTAGTGCAAGAGAGAAATGGAATGAAGAGAAATTCTACAAGGAAAATAGTAGGAGAATGGAGTAGGAAAAGCAACATCATAGTGCAAAATCGAATTATAAGTTCTGCTAAAATACAGTTTGGGGCTTCTGAAGTACCCTATATTACCCAGACACCAGTGTATCTGTCAATGAGTGGTCAGAAAACTTAGGAAGGAAAGAAAGGGAATAGAGAAAGACTAAATGAAGAAAGATTAAAACAAAGACTGATAAAAGACCTGAAGAGAAACAGCACAAACATATGTATATACAATAGCAAACAGCAAACAGCACAAATGTATGTATGTATATACAAATCTCACACTGAATAGAAAAATTGTTCTGTAAATCAAAATGGAAAATAATCAAAAATAATAAGTCTTCTTACAATAGAGGTATAAAACAAAGGTACAATTAAATAATTATTTCATTCAGCTCCTAAACCGGCAGGTATCTTTCTTGCAGTGCATGAAAGGGTAGCATTAAAGAATAATCATTTTGCACAACATTTCCTTGTGCAATCATGTGTCTAGTTCTCTGTGCAATCATTTTATTTCAAAGCATAAAATACTTCCAGTCTAATTGATAGTTATAGTCAACAGATAGGAACAGCTTCAGGCCACACAACCATTGACTCCCAGATGGTCCCATTTTTTTTCAAATGCTGGTATTAGGCTTGCTATTTAAAGGTTAAGAGATAAAATACTATTAGTACCTTGGTAACATTGTTTTTTTCATCCATCCATTCAGTAGAGTCAAATTCATGTCCAAGAAGTTCTGGGGCAAAACTGAGGGAGAAAGGAAAGTTTTGATTGAAACTCAGCTCTAAGAAGACTGAGGAAATGGTGTTAATTGAAAGGGAACCCCATCTCTGGTAACCAAAGCAATCATATCTGAAGGGAATTTGAGCCCCTAGTTGATATAACCAACTGGCCTCACCACAGAGGTAACACCAAGTTGCTTGGTGTGTGCTGTGTATCTAGCATGCATGGCAGGTCCCATGCCCGTGGGACCTGAAACCAAAGCCCACAACTTCTTGCTTTTGAATTAAAAAATGACAGAGACTGCAGTCTCATTCCTATCTACACAGGAGAGTCCTTTCAAACATAGAGCTTGCCGGTGTATTTCATGCCTTTCCCTGTCTTTACTGGACTGGCTGTGGCAGCAATTTCTGATATGCAGATTTCCTGCTGTGCAGGATCTGTTAGATGTGCACAGAGGCTAGTGCTGAATCTGTCAATGCCTACTGACTGCCTATGGGAGAACACCTTGATTTTAAGAGAAAAGGGAAAAGAAAAGGGAAAGGAGAGGTGGAATGAGGCAACCTTGAAATCTTCTAATCTTTAGACACAGGCTGTCCCTCCCTGTTACAGCACTGGTTGAGGTCAGTCAGGGATCCCAAACTGGAAAAGGCTTCATACCTGAGAAAGTCTGAATGTCCTTTATACTAAAAGAGATTTTATTTGAAATATTCAGTCCTGGCTTTAGATCCTGAAACTCTTTTTTTTTTTTTTTCTCCCTTATGTGAAGATGGGCAGAGTTGAAGCATTGGAAAATGGAATTTCTACCTTTGGGGAAGGTATGATTGTTCAGATGATAAGAGCTTTCTGTTCTTAATTTTTGAATGAGAGAGAGAAATATATCATTGTTGAAATGTTTTCTAATGGAAATCTCCGGGATTATTTTAAAATATATTGTGGAATTGGAGATCTCTACATCAGATGTTCATGTGTGTAGAGGCACTTACATTTCTTTCAGATCTCAGTCATAAAAAATATAACAAGGACTAACCAATGTACTATAGTAGTTGATGCACAAAGATGGGGGGTTAAAATGGGTTTGAATAAAGTGTGAAAAATGAGAAAGCATCATGTATCCACATAGTGAAGGCTGCAGGGAAAAGATAATGTCAGGAAACAGCCAAATGAATTAGTACACAAGAATATTGGAGAGAACAAAAGAAACTTGAAGAATATTTATCAGAGTCTAGCATAGGAACAGATAGAAACTTCCTAGGAGATGCAGAAGAAAGCGAAGATGGAAGAATCAAAACTACTAAACTCAAATTTTCTATTTTCCTTTTCTTTTTGTTAAAGAAAACTAGAGGATCCCTGTGAAAATATTTTTGATAGATCTTCTACCAAAAAGTGAAAAAATATTAAAAGCTTATAAAAATCAAATCTATAGAAGGTATGTGTTCCAGATTATATAACATTTTATTTTAAGAGAAGTTACATAGTAGTATATATCTTTAATGAGACCTATGGATATAGCTGCAGAGAGAGATGCCATGGCTGTTGTCCATATAAGCAGTTTGTCTCATTTACATCCTTAAACCATAATAGCTACAGCAATCTGACAACTGGCATTTTAGTTTGACACATAAGCTTGGAAAAGGGCTTCCCGGGTCATCAAGTTAAGTCTCTAATATTAGAGGAAACCCTGATGGCTGTTCTCCAGTTTAAAACACACTAAGGCAGGTTGAAATATGAAACCAGCACTGTGAAATTATTTCTTATGTGCATAACGCTGCTTGTAACATTAACTGGGGCAGCAGAATAGAAAGCACACACAATATTCACTACAATAAGACAGAGCTTCAGATGTGCACCAGAATCTGAATGGCGGCAGACTTCTCCAGCTGAGAGTTTGGTTCCCTGAGGATGGGAAGTACGATGGAGCAGAGCACCTGCCCCCTTCAAGCATTTGCCAACTCCTGTGCAGGAGCTGCAGCATTCCTGCACGCCCGAGACCACCTCAGCTGATGGCAAGCAGGCTGTGTTGTGGGCGCTTGTATACCATATTCATCGATGATTTGCAATGGGTGACTCATCTCAGCCATACTTGATTATATTATTTAAATAGTTTCTAAATGCATACGGCAAAGGAGGTTTTGTAAGGAACTCAGTACTAAACTTCAAAAAGTCGTGGAAGTGAATATTTTGTAGACTGACTAAGAGGCTGTAATACACTGTAATTATTTTGGCAAGTTGACTGTGGCACGTAAAACAGAGTCTTATTTTGCTTGGTTTTGTGGTTGTTCAGAAGGAGAAAAAAATCAGTAAGTTTATCATCAAAGCTATAATAAATTTAGAAGTCAATTCCCGTTCACCATTGTATATATTCAACTGCATGTCAACAGAGTTTTGTTAAGGCAAAATTGGAGGAGGGAATTAGATAGTTAATATAAAAAATGCACTTTTTAGAGGAAAATTGACTTCCTATTTAACACCGGAACTCTAGAAAATCAAAACATTTTAACTGAAGACTTAAATTCAAAAGCCTAGCTTTGCATCTCACTAGTACAGCTGTAATACATTTGCTCCATCATCCCATTTTGGTCTTGGATTTCCAGCTGTGTTTCATTATGTCCTGGGTATACATTGAAAACATTTTTTAAAGAGAAATTAATTTTTAGTTAGCTCCAGGGTCTGTACACATCAGTGAGGAGGAGTTTGTTTTAGAGACTTAAATACTTCCTTATGCTTTAACAGGTAAGATAAAACTGAAATTGTCATAGGCAACAGAAGCACAGAAAAGAGGTTAGTTGAAGGGAGTTAGCTTTAAGGTATAGTGTGTGTGTATATATATGTGTATATAATATATGTATATATATATTTTTTAAACTGTACTAGGAAATGCACAGTAAAAATGAAATCAAAGCTGAAACAAAGCAGAGCATATGACTTTCCTTAACTGAAATCCTAGGATGAAGGACTGCAAGGAACTGCTGATTAAATCACCACAAATCTTTGCAAGAGTTTCCTTTCTGTCTATGAAGTCCTCAGTGAGTTCCAGAGAAAAGTAGAGACATGAGGTTGTGAAGATATAGGGAAAGAGATGAATAGGCTACTATTCTTCTTCTTTTTTTCTCTTTTTCTTCACTATTTCCTCTGATATAGGAAAAGAAAGCTTGCCAAACCCAAAAAATTGAGGTACTTTGCATGGGAAGGGGAAATTCTTTTCTTCTTTTTCTTAGGCAGCTAATCAGATTCTTAATTAGAAGGAATTTAACTAAACTGTTTCAATTTGGTTTGTATTAAAAGACTGAAGTATTTCTGGGGAATATAAGCCCTGTGTAAACAGTGCTAAGCAAAGATATAAATAGGAAACAAAAAGGACAACAAATATATTTTAAAGATGTTTGCACTGTAATTATATACTAAGAGGATGAAAATGAGCAGTGGGCTATGAGGAAAAGCTTTCTAGCAATGAGTTCTTTTAGGTGATGAAAGAGGTAGCAAAAAGTACTTAAATAGACTTATTTGAAGTATTTGTGGCTATTCTGGAAGGTATTTAGCAAATATTTCCTAAATTGGAATTCTAAATTCTTGGAGAATTTGTACAAGCTGTGTAACTAAATACATGTATTCTAAGATTTTCTGTTTTCTCTTCTGATGTATCTGTTTTTCTCTATGATAGTAATCATAGTCACTTATGTTACATCCTGCACATAAGAAATAAAGCAACCTAAGAATTTTTCTTGATAAAAATCTGTTATTTTTATAAAAGAACTTTTTTTCCTGTCTTTGACCATTATGTATGTTATCTTACTAAATTTATTGGAAATATTGATCAGGTCATAATGATAGATTGTTAAGAAAATACTTGATGGAAGAAACAACAAATTCCCTAATATTTTCATTCATTTTTCTGATTAAAAAAAACTATTGGCTTCTCCATTAACCTCCTTACCATATGTAGTGCAGACCATCAACTTACCTGTTATGAGTTAAAGTTTATTACCTGGACAAAGAATATTAGTAAAGATAAAAGGAAGAATAAATAATATCGGCTGAAAATAGGATCTAACTTTTTTTTTTTAAAAAAAAAGTAAAAAATAGATGAAAGTTTTATGTCAATGAGCATCCTATAATCAAAGGTATTTCAGAGGTAAGTACCATAAGAGCTTTGTTTACTGGACAACAAAGAGATAGCGTAGGTCTGATCAGGGTGTGCTTCAACTTTGCAGAAGGAGGTGGCATTCAGAGAAGATGTTTACATATGGCTAAAGACAAAAGCTGATTCTGTGCATCAGCAGACTCGTTTTCGTTGTTATTAGAAGAGAATTTTTTTTGAGCCCAGTTCTTAAAATTGTTTATTGATAATTATTGCTTGGAATAAAAATAATTAAGCTTTCAGACTACTGAGCATAATCCTTCTTTTTTTTTTTTTTTTTTTTTTTTCATTAAATAGAATTGCCAATTGGCTTCAGGTGAGATATATCAAAATTAAGCAGATTTATCTCTCTGTTGAACTGCCAACTGGCAACAATTTGAGCTTTATAATCAGTAAGTTAAGGTTTTCATTTGATGTGTATATTTTTATACCTGTCGATCTACATATATTTTAATTTGATTTTTTTTGTGTGTATTAAAAAGAAAAATGTTGGAGGGAACATTTCATTGCATAATACTTTCTGAATTTTCATACTTGATTTGTAAATGAAAAGGGATGGAAAAAGTAGAAAGAAAAGGGAAAAACAGCATGGTTTTTAAACTGTTTTGAGAATGTGGTAACTTAGAGAATTACTTTGAAACACTTGGATCAATGAACTGTTTCTACCTGATCAAACCTTTATATTTGTAACTTCAAAAATAGTTAAAGAGAGAAATAGCAGAAAGCTTGAATGTTCCCCACAGATATGAAATCAATGAATCCCTCTTTGCAGAGTACCAACAACCCCTACAAGGAATGTACACTTTAACACCTGTGTTAAAATAAACCCTTTCAAAAACTACTCTATCTCTGAAGAGTCTTGGAAAAGTCAATGTTTTCTAGAATGCATTAAATCCACGCTACAGTAAATTGATGAGGAAACTTGAGAGTCGAGAACTGCATAGTTTTATTTGAAAGGAGTTTTCTGATGGAATTCTGATGATGACAGTGTGAAGTGCTGTGCTGGAGTTAAACAAACAAATAAAAAACCCCACTCTCTCTCAAAATACTTAACTGAAAAACCTTTAAATCAAATTTTCATGATTAATACAGAAGGCAAAGCATTCCTAAACCATAGCCTTAAATGTTTGCACAGTGCTAAAATACATTTGCCATGCTTTGGTTGCAAAGTCTTTCACTGAGTATTACACATTCATACAATGTTACTTCAAAGCTTAGCTTTTTATTTTATTTTCTGCATTAGCCAAATGATTCTAAAATCCCATCTGGCAGGAGAGCTTTATCTTAGAAGATTCTCAAGAACATAAATTATTTCATTTAAGGTTAGCAGACTTGAAATCAGTAAACAGTCTGTTCATCCATTTCAGTTGATTTCATTAGGAGCTCTGCTTTATCGACAATTTCAGTGTGAATGAATATTTGTACAAGTGCTTTCTTCATGAGGGCTGCTGAAGTATTGAGTATTGAGTTGATATAAGTCAATCACAGAATCACAGAATGGCTAAGGTAGGAAAGGACCTAGAGGTCATCTAGTCCAACCCCCTCTGCTCCAGCAGGGACACCTAGAGCACATGGCACAGGATTTTGGCAAATCCAGGTGGGTTTGGAAGATCTCCGGAGAGGGATATTCCACAACCTCCCTGAGCAGCCTGTTCCAGGGCTCTGTCATCCTCACAGTGAAGAAGTTCTTCCTCAAATGCAGATTATTACACACTTTTTATACAGTTATGCTGCTTCTTTTGTGCATATTTTAGAATAACATTAGAAATAAGCTTTGGTTTATATCATTATATTTTATTTATGTGCCTTAAATATGCCTGATATGCATCCTTTTTTTTTTCTCATGCAAAAAAAGACTTTAGCAGAACACTATCAACTGTGTGCTGAACTTGAGATAAGAGTAGGCATAACAAATGTGAAATGTATAGTTAATTCCAAATATGTATCTGTATATATGTGCTCTGTACTCATACAAATATATCCATAAGAATCACAGAATGATTAAGGTTGGAAGGGACTTCTAGAGATCATTTAGTCCAACCACTATGCTTCAGCAGGGACACCTAGAGCATGTGGAACAGGGTGGTATCCACGTGGGTTTTTGGAGACCTCCAGAGAGGCAGACTTCACAGCCTCCCTGGGCAGCCTGTGCCAGGGCTCTGTCACCCTAACGGTAAAGAAGTTCTTCCTCACATGCAGATGGAACTGCCTGTGTTTCAATTTGTATCCATTGCCTCTGGTCCTGTCACTGGCCACCACTGAGAAGAGCTTGACTCCTTCCTCCCTACATTTCCCCTCCATGAACTTATACATATTAATCAGATTCCCTTTCATCCCCTCTCTTCTCCCAGCTAAACAGGCCCAGTTCACTCAGTCTTTCCTCCTAGGAGAGATGTTCCATTCCCTTAATCGTCTTTGTTGCTCTCCACTGGACCCTCTAGAGAAGCTCCACGTCCCTCTTGTACTGGGGAGCCCAGAACTGCACCCAATACTCCAGGTATGGCCTCACCAGAGCTGAGGAGAGGCACAGGATCCCCTCCCTGACCTACTGGCAACACTCCTCCTGGTGCAGGCCAGGATCCCATTGGCCTTCTTGGCCACAAGGCCAACTCATGGTTAACTTGTCAACCAGGACTCCCAGATCCCTCTCTGCGAAGCTGCTTTCCAGTAGCGCAACCTCTAATCTGTACTGGTGCCTGAGTTTATTCTTCCCCAGGGCAAGACCCTGACCTTGTCCTTGTTGAACCTCATGAGGTTTTTCTCTGCACAACTCTCCAGTCTGTCCAGGTCCCTCTGAATGTTGGAGTGTTGGCCACTTTACCCAGTTTTGTAACGTCCGCAAACTTGCTCAGGGTGCATGGAGTGTCCTCTAGTGCAAGTCATTGATGAACAGGTTGAACAGCACTGGGCCCAGTACAGACTTCTGAGGGACACCACTGGCCTTTAACTAGAATGCAGCTAGGCCCCATTTATCACCACTCTTTAAGCTCTGTAATCCAGCCAGTTCACAAGCCACCTCCCTGTCCACTCATCCAACTCACACTTCAAGAGTTATCTATAAGTAGGTAGACTTAGATTTCAAACAAGGAGATGATTTTTGCCTTTGCATTCTTCTCTCCACAACTGAAGCCCTCAGAGAACACAGGGAAATGCTGTCTTGCAAGATATTAGAGTTCATTTACCTCTACCTCCACCTCCTTGTCCAGTATGAGGTTGAGCAGAGTTGATTTCTTCCTGTTTGTAAGGCTTTCATAGATTTGTAATCTCTCATTTTGCATTGGGAAGGAGACATAGAAGGGAGTGATATCTATCCTAGGAACTCTGGATCCTGGTGGCATAGCTAGCTTTAAACTGAGGTTGTAATGTTTAATTGAATCTCTCAGGCTTCTTTCTCTTCACTGCCCCTTCTTTCAGCTTCATACTCCTTTAACCACAACTTCATGATACCCCTTTAATCACAACCATTTCTTTATTGATATTGTTCTTTCAATATTGTAAATTTCCTTTCAAAGAAAACTCACTTTCTTCCAGCAGCAGATTAGAATGATCAAATAAAATTGTTAGGGTAGATGTAAAGGTTGTCATTTGGGTAAATATAAAAACACAGTATTTCAATTTAGATATAAGGAATCCGTTTTTGTGATGAGGGTAGTTAAACTGCAACAGGTTGCCCAGAGAGGTTATGGAGTCTCCATCCCTAGAGATATTTGAACCACTGGTGGACACAACCCTAAACAATCTGCTGTATCTGACCCTGTTTTGAGCAGAGGACTGGACTAGACCATGTCCTGAGATCTCTTCCTATCCTAGAAATTCTGTGATTCTTCCACACACATGCTGCATGCTGCATCTGCTCTAGCTGTTCATTTCTGCACAAGATTCTCTGATTTCCATCTAGATTGAAAGATTTTTCCTTAAAAAATCTTATTATCCAGTGCCTAGCACAGTCTGCTTTTGATTTCTTCTGAGCTCTCTTATAATACCAATGTTAGCAGTGATTTACTTTCTTAAACTGTTTTTTGCATTAAATATGATCATTTGTATTTTTTGCAGATGCAAGGTAGCACAAATCACAGTAACTTCAAACAAACATTATTAACAGTGAACACTGAATTAGCTCTTCAGAATACTAACTTGTTGTTTCAAATTAGAAACATAAATATTCTTGTCATTATTCAAAAAAAAAGATATTTGTCTAACAGTCCCCCAAATCCTGTCTCAATAGGTATATTAGCATAATTTTGGGACTTATGTCTTTGGGTCACAGAAGTACCACTCTTTGGTGTCTAAAGTATGGAAGAAGTCTTAAGGAGAAAGCTGTCAGGCTAAAGGAGTATTTTTTCTATGCCTTGTTTTATTCGGGTTAGCTTGAGTTAGGAATGACTTTTAAAATTAACGTTTCCTACTTTACCACATGGAGAAGGAGCATTTCCATGTCCCGCACCTGTACAGTATATACTGTTGGCTTTATACTCATCTACACTTGTTTTTGTTTTATGAATGGTACTTATTCAGAAGTACAACAGAACTAAGTAGTCACCTAAAAATACCGGAAAGCATAAGAGGGATTGTTACAAAGAATTACCAACACTTCAGTTGTAAGATAAAAGAGTTTTCTGGATTTACTAGCTCTAAATAGAAAACTGGAGTAGTATTCTCTGAAATTGATACTGATACAATGAAAAGGAATTCCACTGACTGAGCATGGGTCCATGAGAAGTGAATAAGGGCAACAGAGTTAGCCTTAAACTGCTTTTGCCTCCTGCTAGTTAGGAGAGTGAGTACCACAGCCTCCGTCATGCAAAATCCGTCAGAAAGCTCATACAAGTAGCACTCGGGTCCAGTACATTTCTGGCATTCACAAATTCATGACATTAACAAATTTTTTTTTTTTTTTTTTTTTTTTATGAAACAA
>JAVCKT010098688.1:0-10523 GCA_032273925.1 Rhynchotus rufescens | reverse complement strand
TAGGCATGATTTTAAATGGAAACATAGAGTTTAAATATACCTATTCCTTTTGCCTCTATTATCCATACTATCACAGTAAATCAATTGTACATTTTCCTGAAAGCAAAACATTTCTTTATATTTATCTATTTATTTAGCTAGAGACAAGAAAAAATACAAGTGTTATTTTCCAATATTAATGAAAATAACCAAGTGGAACTCGTGAGGTCTCCAGCTGGTTTTATGTGCTCGGTTTTAGTATTTTTCAGTGTACTCACTGGCTGCTCGGGCAAGTCTTGTGGCTCTTCCATGGGTATCAGAGTGGTGATGCTGCAGCGATGTGAACGCGTGTGCTCCTCAGCAGTCTCCAAAGCCTGCCAAGAAAAGGGGTTCATAGCTTTATGTACCCCCGGCCACACTTATCATTTAGGCTATCGGGGGACATTAATTGTTATGTATTCCACCCACCAGCTTTCTAAACTCGTGCTGCCCTCTCCCAAGTAAGAGACGAAATTCATACACGGAAAGACTTCATAAACAAGGGATTTAGCTTTAAGCTTCAAGACATAAACAGACTTTTTTGCACACGTGGTACATTGCTCCATCATTTACTAGTGCCACACAAGCCACCGAAGCTAATGTATCCATCAAACACGTGCACGAAGATTTTAAAGGCACTTTAAACGATCAAGTCAGGTCTACTAGGTCAGTAAACAGAGTGATTCAGTCTAACCTGTTTTAATTTAGATCATTTATATAACAAAAAAGAAATCAGGACAAGGGTCTACACCTAAATGTATTTACAAGCAGTGCTGTTTATTGCCAAGTCTACAAAGCTCTCTTGTTCTTTTGATTGCACCTCTCAGAAAGAAAAAATTGAGGAATATTTCCTTCTAAAATAATAGTAAAAAAGCAAATAATTCAACTGCAATCGACACAGAGATCCTGTATACTGTATTAAATTGCTGCTAGAGCCCAGCAAAACCAAGAGAAGGAAATTCTGCAGAAACTACTTTGAGAACCTTCTTAATTTCTGGGGTCTGAGGAGCATCAGCATCACTTCCAGCACCACCTTCTCTGAGCTCCGGATTGGTGCATTCCTACATGAAGGAACCCAAGCAAAGCTGGGAAAAGACCTGTGTGGATGGTAAGGAGCTGTTGGGAGAACTTGAAGAGCAAAAGAGAGCAGACATAATGTGGAAGAAGGGCCAGGCCACGGGGCAGGAATACGGAAATGCTGCCAGAGAACGCTGGGATGCAGCGAGGAAGGCCAAGGCTTGTGTGGAATTAGAGTCAGCAAGAGATGGCAGGGACAACAGCAAAGAAGTAAAGGCTTCTGCAAATACATGAGCAGCAAGGGGAAGACTAGGGGAAAAACGTGGGCCCGCTGCTGAATGGGGTGGGTGCCCCTTAAACTACAGAGCCTGGACACAGGAGAGAACACCGGGAGAGAGGAAGACTTTCTGCTGCTTGAGGAGGATGGGGTTAGGGATCACTTAGGCAAACTGGCCACCCAAAAATCTACAGGCATGCATGGGATGCACGCAAGAGTGCTGAGGGAAGTGGTAGGAGCTGTTGCTCAGCTGCTCTCCATCATCTTCGAGAGGTCCTGGAGAGCTGGGGAGGTGCCCGAGGACTGGAAGGAACCAACATCACTGCAGTCTTCAAAAAGGGCTAGAGGGAGGGGCTGGGCAACTACAGGCCGGTCAGCCTCACCTCTGTCCCCGGATGAGATGCTCTCTTTCTAGAGAGCATCTCATCTAGAGATGCTCTTTCTAGAGAGCATCTCTAGGCATATGAAGCAGAAGCAGGTGATCAGGAGTAGTCGACGTGGTTTCACCAAGGGGAAGTTGTGTTTGAACAATCTGGTAGCCTTCTATGACGGGCCGATGTGGGGAACGGATATGGGACGAGCCATGGATGTTGTCTACCTTGACCTGAGCAAGGCTTTTGACACCATCTCCCATAACATGTTCAGGAGGAAGCTCTGGGAATGCAGACTAGACAGGTGGACAGTGAAGTGGATCGGGAACTGGCTGGATGGCAGAGCTCAGAGGGAGGTGATAAACGGGGCCGAGTCCAATTGGAGGCCTGTGGCCAGTGGTGTGGGCAGGAATAACCTCACGCACCAGCACAGATGAGGGAATGACCTGCTGGAGGGCAGCTCTGCAGAGAGGGACCTGGGAGTCCTGGTTGACAAGTTAACCATGGGGCAGCAGGGCCCTCATGGCCAAGGAGGCCAATGTGCTCCTGGCCGCATCAGGAGGACGTTGCCTGCAGGTTGATGGAGGGGATCCTGCCCCTCTGCTCAGCTCTGGAGAGGCCAAACCTGGAGCACCAGGGGCAGCTCTGGGCTCCCCGGGACAAGAGGGACATGGAGCTGCTAGAGGGGCCAGCAGAGAGTGACAGGGATGAGGAAGGGACTGGAGCATGTTCTGTGAGGAGAGACCGAGCGAGCGGGGCCTGGTTAGCCTGGAGAAGGTTGAGAGGGGATCCTACCAATATCTACAAATACCTGAGGGGAGGAGGTAAAGAGGAGGGGGCCAAACTCTTCCCAGTGGTGGCCAGTGACAGGACAGGGGGCAACAGGTGTGAACTGAAACTCAGGCAGTTCCCTCTCCATGTGAGGAGGAACTTGTTTGGTGTGAGGGTGCCCGAGCCCTGGCCCAGGCTGCCCAGGGAGGCTGGGGAGGTTCCTGCTCTGGAGATCTCCCAACCCACCTGGATGTGACCGGGTGCCCCGTGCACTGGGAGCAGGGGCTGGACTGGGTGATCCCTAGAGGTCCCTTCCAACCCCAACCATTCTGTGATTCTGTGACACGGGAAGCAGTGGGCAGAAGGATTAGCATGTGACCTGGTCTGTGGGGTTTCCATCTTGACATTTGCTATCTCACGTGCAAGTGGTGATGACCATTAGACCCTGGCAGAAGGAAAGAGGGTGGTGTTATTGAGGAATTACCTTTTTGTCTTTATCCATTAAAAAGAGCTGAGCGGGTTATGAACCATTTCTTTCTAGTCTTCATCAAATTGAATAGCCCATCGAATAGTGGAGATGCACATAATTTAATCATTGTACGAAGTACTATGGACCTACCTGGGTCCAGTGCTATGATTATCCTTTATGTAATTTCTTCAGGCTTTCTTGCACCTCGTTTACAAAACACTTGGTAGCTTCCATGGGTAAATAGAAGTCAGTTCATTGGTAACTTCCAAATAGTCACAACAGAATAAATGCCTGAGCAGAGCAGAGGTTTTCAGCGCCTGTCTATGTGGGTTCATGTGCATGGTCTGTAGATCCTCGTTAAAAAACGAAACCTGTTTCCTGCATTTTGAACTTCAGTGAACTCCCATTCTCCTCCTTGTGAAAGCGTCCACATCTTCTTGACAGTTCCTCCACCTGAGTATTGTCTGCTGTGATCATCTGTCTTATTGCCTGTCTAGCAGAGCTATCGTAATTGCCTCCTACATTTAAGTTCTTCCTCCTTGTTCCCTCCTACTCCGAAATTTGCACTGTGTTCAGGAGAGACAGTTGCTAGGCCCAAGTTCTGCAAAACCTCCTAATCGCTGTGTCCCTGGTGCCTCCGGAGCAGTGTGGGGACCAGCGTGGGCACCAGCACTCTGTTTCTGTTTTGGTTTCTCTTCTTTCTCCAGGGCTTTCCAGGGCAGGTGGGAGGCAGGGATCTTCATCCTTGCACCCCAGCAGGCAGAGCGCAGAGTTGCAAACACCTTGTGGGTGCTCTGGGAAAGGATATGTGTTATATCAAAGAGATGTGTGTATATTATATTGCTATATAATTATAGTGACTGCATATGCCAAAGTTGGAAAGTTTCTTCTCTTCCAGGCGAAGTCCGGAGTGATGACAGTGCTTGGAGGTGGATCCAGGCTGCTGGTCCCAGAGGTCAGCATGGCTGGTGGCAGGGCAAGGCTGTCCTTGGGGACAGCTCTTCTGAGCAACGCCAGGGAAGGCCAAGGGGACGTGTGGGAATAGCACCGGGGTGGCTTGGCAAACTTGGAGATCTCCGAAGAGGAGGACAGAGGTTTCTGCAGGCTCTTGTACTCCAGTGGGGATGCTGCTTTGTTAGAGGATGGTTTCAATGCCTCTGGATTTGCTTCCAGTACCTGGCTGTCCTGGGGTGTCACATCCCTTGGTGCTCCCTGTGCACTGAGCAATGCAGACATGGAAGACACTTTGCTGGCCTCTGAAAGAGCTTGCAATACCTCTACAGCAGTGAGAGCAACTAAATCAGCTTATGCACCTAGGACAAATGATTCAGTCTTGTTATGTGAGCACAGGCAGCCCAAGTCTGTCACCGGTGGTAGGCTAGAGCCCTGCTCCCGTTACAGATTCTGCAGTGACCTGGAGGTAACCTGGAGGTAGAGAACAACAGCGATTAGCCCTTGAACCACCTTATAACCCTCTAGATCCGTGATGCTTCCTGCAGGAATGCTGTACAGTATTATTACTATTTGAATAGCCCTCTCACTTTTCTGCTTGCATTAGTTTGATTGCATCCATCACTCCCTCTCTGTCCCCCTGGTTTACCTTTTAATTCTCTGTTTCTCAAGTTTCATTGTGAAAAAGATCTGTATTAAGACAACTTGTTTGCAAACAGCTGGATTTCTCCTGCTAGCCAGCTGTAGACGGCACCAATCCATGACCATTGGCAAACACAACACACTCAAATTTTGTTTCTGCCTTTACTCATTTTTTTTTTCTACAGGGAAATTGCAAAATAAAATAGATCCGTTGCTTGCTTTCCTATTTTGTCTCTTTTAAGGGTTTCCTCTATCCAGGTGGATTGGCAGGAAGTGAATTCAGAACATGGGGAAATTCCTGATAGAACTCTGTATTTTTCTTTTAAAATATTTTCTGCATGGAAATCTTTTGGTCCTCTGCAAAGCATCCTGCTATAGGACCCCTAGCACAGAAATGGGGCTGACCCCTCTCCCTAGGCTTGTGCCCTTTGCATAGCGCCCACTTTTCCTTCTCCCCCTGGCCATGCCAGCCTTGGTGGGCATGGGGAACTGGGGTGGCTTTTATGGCTTCTAGCAGGGCATTTAAGCTGCATTTCAGTTGCTCGCACTAATCCCAGGCAGGTGCTTGTAACTCCCCCGGGAGTATTGGGTCTTGCCGTGCTGCCTCGCGCTAATTGGTGCCTGGGAAGCTGCAGGTGTTGGGAGATAAAGGCACTAATGGAGCAGCGCTGGCTGTGATTTCCTGCACCGCAGGAATGAAAGGATAGTTGCAGGCAGGAAATCTCCTGCTGCTTATGCTGCAGAAATTGTCAGATCTGCTTTAGGCAGAGATAAGTATCAAGTAGCAGAAGATGGTGAGCAGAGCGTACGCGGTTGAAGCTCAAAGGCGTCTGCTGGGGTTTGGTATAACGCTTAATTGATTTAGCAAAAGGCATCTGTACTAGCCAGCCAGAGAGAGGCAGCCAGGTGAGATCTAAAATCGCGGCTTATAAGAGCAGTGCTTTTTTCTTAATGTCCCACATCCCTGCAAGGGGATTTTTATTTCTCTCAGATGCTAGAAGGAAAGCGAAATGCCTAGTTTTTAATGAGGTTATTGACAGGTATGTTATGGTATGTCAGGCGCTATGGGAGGGTGGAGGAGAGTCTTGTGGACTTTCAACATGGCCCAATGTAGCAAGTTGTGTTTATTGTGTAGTAATTGTGTGTAATCCTACAGTCTAGTATTGGTGCTTATTGTGGTATTTGTACAGGGATGTGAAGTAACAAAACTGGCTGCAGCAGTGTTATTAAAGTATTTAAAGTTTATTAAAGAGGAATTGTGTGAAAATAGATGGAATGCTGTGTTATCTCCCTAGAACATCTGTAGAGTGATGCTATGTGCAACTGGGCTCTTTCCATCTCAGCGAAGACTTAACTAGAACTGAAGGGGTTTAGAGAAAGGCAGCAAAGGTAATAGAAGTTATGTAATAACTCAGCAAAACTAGCAGCAAATTAGCAGCAAAATAGCTCCCCTTTGTGTGTCTTTCTTCTGAAGTTTAGGTAACCCCCATTGGGTCTGGAAGGTCACCATTTTGATCTGAAAGCTTCCACAGGCAGCGAACCCGGAGACACTGGCATGAAAATGTGATTTAAACTCAAACCTAGCTGGACAAACTGAAGATCAGTCTGCAAATGAGGGGATCCTATTTAGTAGAGGTGCTTCCTGTTGTCTTGCTGGCACTGGAATAATGAATGTACAAAGAATAAAGAGGAAACACCAGGATGGAGAGCAGTCCAATAGAAAAGGTGAATTCATTGTGGCAAAGGTGGGACAGATGCTGAGGTGAAAAGGAAGATATAAAGCTAGGATATTTGCTGAGGACTATATTTGGGAAAAGATCTTAGATGTTCCTTGGGCTGCGTTACGGTGGTGTCGTTCCTTCAGCAGCGAAAGGAGGATGTGTTGTCCTTCTCGCACTGGGCAGGAGACCCTCTGCCCTTCCATTCCCTTGAGATAAAGAGCAGAGTTACAGCTCTGAACTTCAGGAGTCTTGTAAAGAAAAAAGGTGTTTGGCCCCACGTGTAACTAATTAGTGAAAGATTTGTCCTTAAGAGGGAGCTGCCCTGTCATTTTCATTCTGTTTATCGTTTACTTGGTTCTGTTTGGGTTCACTTGAGCTATTTAGACTCTGACGTTATCCCCTATATCTGAGCTTGTTATTTGCACCCTCTGTAGCCCTCATGGGAGAAAGAGGCACTTGCGGGACACAATCCACCTCCTCCTGACACAGGGGGAGTCCCCAAGAGACTAAAACAATTTCTGCCTAGAGATGCCCCTTTCTCCCTGGTGGGTGTAGGGCACCCTGGGGCTGAACAGCTTGGCTCTATAGTTGGCTCTATGTTGGGCAGCCAGGAATATGGTCTAATTAATGAAGAAAGGGGCTACAAAGGCAAGAAGTGCCGCTAAAAGTGACAGCCCCAGGATGGGATCACTGTGTTTTGCTCCTCTGCTCCACACAGCTCATAACCTGCATTAGCCAACTGCAGTTAACGAATGTGATACCATGCAAGGCTGTGATGTTCATGCTGCTGTGTGTTTATTCTTGTTCTCTTGCTAGTACTAACGGCATTGTTAATTAATGATGTTAATCTCACGGCAACTCTTCCTCCCAAGTTTAACTCAAAAGTTTCTTGCTTCTCCTATTCCCATGGCAGGCATGTGGGATGAAATCCCATATGAAAGCAAACGCTAGCTATTCCTGCTCTTTGTATGTTGGCCTATTCCTTGCTTCTGGGATTATTTTTTCCTGAAAACTGAGCATAGCTCTAGAATTTTCCTCTTTTTTTAGTATCTTTGAAATGGAGGTGGATGAGTGGCTGATACACTGGAGGGCTGAACTGGGTGGGCCTGGATGTGCTGGGCAGTTGTGCAGAGAGGAACCTCGTGAGGTTCAACAAGGACGAGTGCAGGGTCCTGCCCTTGGAGAGGAACGAGCCCGTGCCCCAGGACAGGCTGGGGACTGACCTGCAGGAGAGCAGCTCTGCAGAGAAGGACCTGGGAGTCCTGCTGGACGACAGACAGACCGTGAGCCAGGAATGTGCCCCTGTGGCCAAGACCTGTGGTGTCCTGGGGAGCGTTAGGATGAGTGTTGCCAGCAGGTTCAAGGTGGTCTTTGCCCTCTACACAGCTCTGATGAGTCCACACCTGAAATCCTGTGTCCAGGTCCTGTGGCTCCCAACATATTCTTCATCATGGCAGCTCTCCTGGTTTTAGAGAGGAGCAGTACTGTCTTTTTGTCAATAACCTCATAGAAAACATTAAAAAGGTAAGTTGGGATCCATCTCCCTGAGCTGCAAATGTCACAATTTATTTTCTACCCCACTGAAAAGATGTTAGTGCCGCCCAGCGTGCGGGGTGTCCTGTGGCCACTCACCTTGCACAGCGTGTTCTGGCCTCAGCGGTCACGCAGCAGTTTTATCACTTCTGTTTTCTCAGAGTTAGGGTTAGAAGTTCTTGCTGCGTCAGCTCTCACCACAGGGCACCTCGGGGCCTATTGAAGTGCTCGAGTCTGACGTGCTGACACAGGCCACTGACAACAGCACAAGCCACTTCGCATTACCCACACAGCAGCAAAAAACAGGGCAGAATACAGCGATTTATGGTTTTATTTATATTTTTTTTTATTTAAGTCTTTTGCTTCCTTCTGCTCTAACTTCAGACACGGATATCTTAGTGTGATGAGGACTTGTGGGCTTGAGCAGGGAGGCACATGGTGTTATTGGTGTCTCCACTGCCAGGTACAGTCAATGGAGGGAATCTATTTATTTATTTAATTGTTTTTTAGATTTAGGTACTGCAGCTCCGTCTAAATCACTCTTCAGTTGCCAAAGCAAGGTCTCTGGGTAGCAACCCTAGTTCTTTGAGAAAGGAGGGATAAAAATGACCTCTCTTAGACATTGTTGCAAAATATCTGTTATCTGGGTGTCTGATTGCTCGGGAAATCACAGATTTATGAAGCTTGATATAGATATTCTTCAACCGCAAATGGCTAAAACTGTTTTCTGAAGCAGAAATAGCCCAATGTTTAGGAAAACTGTTCATATATGAAAACAAGATCCTGTTCACCATCGCTAAACCTCATAGGCCAAAAATATCTGGAGAGGGTATTTTGGGGATTCATTTGCATGAAATCCCTATGATTATAGTCTAACCACTCTGTAATTGACCTTTGTCTTCCAAGAAAAGCTGCGTAGACAGAATTGCTAATGGAAACGCAAGCTGAAAAAGTATTGATTTTTATAATGCTTTCCAGCTTTCTTTAGTAACAGAATAGAGCACGAATTTAATTCTTTCTGCATTTCATTATGGACTGCAAGATATATAAAGATATTAGAGCAGAGATTTATATGGAAAGACAGAGTTTCAACATTATTTGTAACACAGTGACCAGTGACAGGACTGGTCACGTTAGAATTTCCCCAGACCAGGCAGATACCATTAAAATCCTGAAATCTGTGGAGGTTTTTTGTTTTTTTGTTGTTTTTTTGAGATGAGAAGGCACTAGACAGGCAGTTAGGAGAGGACCCACGCTGATTTGCTAATGTTTTTAGTGTTGGTCTATCAATCTCCTCCGAAATGGAGAGGACTGACCTACCAGCAGTGAAGGACAGAGCATTAGATAGCCTTTCCAAATGCAGCTTCTCCAGCTTTATTTTATCCTACCATGCAACTCTCAAATGTCTTGAGACCACATGGTCTACTTTGTAGGGTCTATCTGAAGCTGGACATAGGGGTGTGTGTGAGTGCTCTCTGGTGCATCTTTCCTGCTGGCCAAAGGTTGGATGCTCCGAGGGTGCCAACAGTGGTGAAAAGTAGATGCCCGCTGCCAAAACCACACTCTCTGGGCTGCTGTAAAGGTGTTTGGTCTTCTGCCAGTCCATGTGGATCCAGAGGTGCAGCCACATCCCTCTTGTCCTGGGGAGCCCAGAGCTGCCCCCAATACTCCAGGTGAGGCCTCACCAGAGCTGAGTAGAGGGGAAGGATCCCCTCCTGCTGGCAACATCCTCCTGATGCAGCCAGGAGCCCATTGACCTTCTTGGCCGTGAGGCTCTGCTGCCCCATGGTTGACTTGGTGTCAACCAGGACTCCTGAATGCTCTGTGGAGCTGATGGGGAGAATTCAGCACAGGGCTACAAGGATGATCAGGGGCCTGGAGCATCTGCCCTATGAGGAAAGGCTGAGGGAGCTGGGCCTGTTCAGCCTGAAGAAGAGAAGGCTGAGGGGTGACCTGATAAGTATCTACAAATATCTCAAGGGAGGGAGTGAGGTGCATGGGCCAGCATCTTTTCAGCAGTGACCACAGAGGAGGACATAGAGGAAACGGACACAAACTGAAGCACCAAAAGTTCTGCAGGAACTTAAGGAAAAATTTCTTAACAGTGAGAGTGACAGAGCCCTGGAATAGGCTGCCCAGAGAGGTTGTGGAGTCTCCTTCTCTGGAGATCTTCCAAACCTGCCATGCGATCCTGTGCCACACACTTGAGGTTACCCTACATGTGCAGGAGGGTTGGACTAGATGACCTCTAGAGGTCTCTTCCAACCTGAAGGATTCTATGATTCTCCGCTCCCAGGCGAAGCTGCTTTCCAGCAGGTGAGCCTCTAGTTTGTACTGGTGCCTGGGGTCATTCCTCCCCAGGTGCTTCTCCATAACTCAGTCCCCACTGATTATTTCCACAATTGATGCAGTTGAATCTCTGATTTTGTGAGGCCAGCACATCTGCAACACAAGAGGTAAACCTTCTTTTGGGAAATCCACCTGCTTTCCTGGGGAGATGGGTCTTTACTCTGTCCCACAAGTGCGTTCTTACCTAGAGCAAGTGCAGTCCTTCCTCTGCAGGCCTCCAGTCCATTCTGAGTATTTGACAAAGACCATTCATGTATTCTTTGTACACTGATACTTTTCCAGGACAAATAAGAAACCAATCCAGATATGCTTCAGGGCCAGGCTGTCTCAACCCTGTAGACTCTCATAAAGATATTGCCAGTATCCCATCTTTTGCTGTCACATGCAGTTAAAACATGGTTAGA
>JAVCKT010098687.1:0-10525 GCA_032273925.1 Rhynchotus rufescens | reverse complement strand
ACAGGAAAGAAGTTCTTCCTCACATGCGGATGGAACTGCCTGTGTTTCAGCTTATATCCATTGCCCCTTGTCCTATCACCTTGGCCACCACCAACAAGAGTTTGGTCCTAATCTCTCTACATTCTGCCCTAAGGTACTTAAACATATTGATCAGATCCCCTCTCAGTCTTCTCTTCTCCAGGCCAAACAGGCCCAGCTCACATAATCTTCCCTCTGATGGTCATTAAGGATGATGCTGGGGTCGAGTACCTGAAGAGAGAACAATAGAGAGGCAGTCAGAGAAGGATGGAAAAAGAGGGAGCTGCATGGGCAGTAAAGGAGCCCTGCCATTTCTTTACCACATCTGCAGAGCTAATGCCAAGGAAACTAATTGCCTTGGCATAGACGGTATCTTCCCAAATCCTAGAAGTGTACACAGCATCTCGTGCACGCCAACCCAGTGAAACATGCAGTGGGATGCAGGATCATGAATCTTGGGCAAGAAACCCAGTGATACATCATTCACTGCCACCACCCACAGCACGCCTGCAGATGTGGGACCTGTGAACGCAGTGGTAATGTGGAGAATGTCAGGATGCACAAGCGTGGTAGGCTGTCACATGTTGGCAAGTGCACGATTACTTAACCAATGGTTAGCATGGAGTGTAGGCAGTCTTTATTAGCAAAGTTCATATCAAAAACTGCTAATTAAAGAAGAGGTTGTCCTAGTTGCTAAGGAAAGGAATACTTTCTGTATTGCTGCTTCTACCTCAACAAAACTGTTCTCAGTTGTCCCTCTGATTATATTTGCCAGAAAAGTCAGGGACATAGATTCAAATATTGTTGCATCTATGACTACAGTGCCTTTGTGAGCTGTTTTCCAAGTCAAGAGTTGCAGATGGAAAGAGCTGCCAGGAAAAAGTGGTTTAACACACTTTCTTACTAGGTATCTTGCTGCTGACAAGATTTTCTTAAAACTAAGGAGGCTTGGGTGTACTTTCTTAATTCTTTTAAGATCAGTTCTTCTTTTGGGAAAGGTGAATCTAGACTAGGAGATCAGTATGCAGTAAGACTGGTCAAACTGCCAGCTCTTCTGTGAGGCAGAAATTGACTGATTTTTGGAGCCAGTTCTAAAATAAGGAGATGTAATGGTTTGAATATTTTATTAGTAAAGAAGCTGGCTGCTATCAGACAGGCATCTTGTTTAGCTCAGTCTCATGAGAAAGCTCTCTCTGACTATATATTCCTCTTCTGCAGTAAGTACTGTATAGGGTAAAGGTGTAGTAATGTAAATTCAGAGGTGACATCAACAGGGCTGAAAAATGCATATTGTTAAGATAAAGTGTAAGCAAATACACCGTCTTCATTGGGTGGTTTGGTGCTGACTGCTAGTCATGCGACAACCCTGTTATCCTTCATTCTCCTTGAGATTTACATCAGTCTCAGCTTAAATCTTAAAGCATCACGTACAGCATCTTCAAAGTGCCTTTCTTCTTTGCCCTCTGCCACCTCCTTGAAAACCCTCTCACCTGCACCATGAACCTTTCTTCTCTGTCACTCTCTGGGCCAATAGTTGTGTGCCTGTAACTTTATTTCTGTGAGATACTAGAACTAGGCTCCTCCTGTGTCATGACGCTGGATAACAATAATAAAACTCTCAGTATGAGAAATTGTTATCTGTTTTAGGGAGATGGTAGAGATCAGCATCAACTTCAAGCTTCCAGGAATCTGGGGCACCACATTACTTTCTTCTTATATTTCTGTCTCCTGAAGCATTATTCCTCTAGCAGGCTCTTATACCTAAACATGTTTCCTTTATTTCATCCTCTCCCTCTCCTACCCCTAAGCAGAAATTGCAGCATCTGGCACCACCCCTCCCTACCAGCTGGTTTGTTGCTGTACTCTGTAGTCTCTGAGGAATAAGTTGCTATTTTCCAAA
The DNA here is from genome assembly GCA_032273925.1 of Rhynchotus rufescens. Taxonomy (NCBI): domain Eukaryota; kingdom Metazoa; phylum Chordata; class Aves; order Tinamiformes; family Tinamidae; genus Rhynchotus; species Rhynchotus rufescens. The sequence goes on along the minus strand of JAVCKT010098687.1, from coordinate 8,607 downwards.
GACTTTTCAAGTCAGAGTTCCATTTTTTACCTTCACGCTCGCTTGGAAGGACTATAACCCCAATGTGACATTTATTCCTCTATTAAAAATGCTCTGTCTGCATTATTATTTTGTCCAATTTTGCAGTGCAACCTCTGCAATACCTTGCACTACTTTAAACGTTTCATGGGTGCTGCATTATGCAGAAATGGGCTGTAAAGACCCTTTAACACAAAAATCTTTGCATGAACTTCAAACTGGACTGTGACAAGCTGGCAAAAGTCTCTTGATACCCCTGACTCACAGCAGATATTGGAATCTGCCAGATATCTTGCTGCTTGCTGGAAGGAGGTCTGAGATCTTTGAATATTTAGGAGAAAGTCCCAGAAGAAAGAAAATCAGCAACAGATGAGCCAAAAACTCTTGCAGTGAGTTATTTAGTCTTTCTTTAGAATAATCTTTCTGCTAATAAAGCTGGGACCAGAGAAAATGAGTGATGCTGTGAGGTCAGGCATTTAATTCGCATTTTGGTGGGAACTTCATCTGCTTACAGGGGCAGAAAAACACAGCTGAAAACATTCTCAATGTCTGTTGTGTGAAAAATTGGGAGTGCCCACGTGGGAGAAAGATTTGCTGTAATTAGACATTATTAGTCTCAGTGGCCAGTGATCATCAGAAGTTCATCCTGTTTGACATGATCTTGGCCTGTGATGAAGCCTAGGGCTTCAATTCTTGCCAAATTAACAGGAAATCAAGATAAATAGACATCTCTAAGGACTTTTGCTGCATATAAAATGTACTAACCATTTTAAAATCTCTTGGAACAATCTGTTTGGATAATATGTTAGTGCATTTAGTGGAGACATTGACAATTAATAGAGAAATTTACTTGCAGCGTGCTCCATATCGGCTAGCAAAAGTGGGCAGGATTCCTCATAGGACACAGAGAATAATCAAAAATTAGAGATTGTTCCCTAAACTGTATTTATAAACCAAATACAACAATTCTCTCTGAAATTCAAAATGCATTTGAATTCAGAGGGGATGTTCATGAAATGCCCTCTACTTTTTATGATAAGAGATCGTATCAGTGACAAGCTCAGCCATTTTACCTTTGCTTTTGCTTTGGATTACAACATTTGGAAACTGACTATACCTCTTTTATGCACACGCTCAGAATGAGCAAAAGGCAACATAGCAGTTTTGTCATTCTTATGTAACATCTATAGGATTATTGCTATTTTACTCACTAATGTTCCACTGCTTGTCATCAGTGGTCTCTCTATTCGAGTTGGTTAGAGGTGGGACACTTGGGCTCAATAGCTCAGTTAATTGCTAGCTGAAATTAACTGCAGTTTCCACTGGCAAGGCCAGCCTATCTTCAGTGACATAGAAATGTATTGCATTTCCAAGGAGAAGGCTATAAAATTAATTGCAGATATTCTGAATTTCCACAACTATGCTGTTTCAGCAGTTGTTGTTGTGATAAACCATAAACACTTCATATCACTGCTTATCATCCATAAGAGAGACATTCAACTCACCTGAGAATAAGTGATAAACTGCCTCCTCCCTAAAGGAATTAATAGACCTCAACTACACTGACAAGTCTCACCTGGGATCCACACATACCTCCTCTGTCCCAGCTCAGTAACTATTGAAGCTCAGGTCTAGGCACCAGCTTTTGCTTTATGTTACAGTATAAGTGCATGTGTATCTGACTGTTTTCTGGATGGAAGTGAAGTTTACTCTGCACCCGTATCACTATCTCCTGCTATTCCCATCTGGAGCTGATTCTTTGCCTTACCTTGGACTCTTTCTTGTTGTTCTGCTTTCCTTCTGCAGGTATTCTGAGACTGCACCTGAGCTGGGGTCACCCACAACACTAGCTTATCTTCCCTTGTGGGACAGCCCTGCTCTTGCAGCTTCCTAATATTTTGGTTTTAGGAGCTACAGTCAGAGACTATTTTCTTTCTCTGTCATTCCTAACTTCATTTAGAGACCAAGTGCTTGCCATTGATGCCCTTCCTCTACCAAGCTGTCCCCACTTACAACTGCTACTTTGGCTTCTAGTCACAGTTGTAAAGGAAGGAGCTGATGGTGATTCTTGCACTAATGACAATTACCTTTTTTTCCCTCTCCATATGTTCCTTCTCTTCTAACACCAAGAATCAGTTCTGGAGGACCTATGAAGAGATCATTACACTGGCAATTTAAGTTTGTATGTAACCCTGTGCTAAGATCATGTAATATTCTAACCAGGTTTGGCTTTTTTTTTTTTTTTTTTTTTTTTTTTTTTTTTTTGCAAAAGGAGGAAACAACTCTTAAGGGAATTCTTTATGTTTTCATAGCATCACTATGCAAAAAGAGGTTAATTTTCAGTGCCTGTGATACACAGAATCACATGGTTTTAGAAATTATGTTTCCACATAAGAAAGGAAAAAGAGGGAGAGAAAAGAAAAAAGAGCGGGAAAATAAATAGCAGAAAAGTCACTCAGTGCCTTGTTTGTATTCTGCATAATTATTCTTAAAGCTGGTTACTTCATCCCAAAGCCCAGATGTTTTTTCATGCATCCATGAAAATACTGCTTTGACCAAAAAAAAGGGGGCAATCAGACAACAAGCTTAGAAGATATTCTTATAAGTACAGATGTTGAGTTGTTTTCCTCCCTCAAATAAAGAATGTGCCTCAAAATGAGGGAATAAGTCCATATTTTGGACAAATTACTACTTAAGAACTTGCTTCCCAAATGAATGATTTCAAGACACCAGTAATAGATTCCATTTAAATTCTTCTCTACTGCATCATTTAAATTCCTTTCAAACAATAATCTATTATTTGTTGATCAATGTAGGCTGTTTAATTCTTTCAAATGGGAAGGGGGGCTAGGGGGAGCAGAGCAGATATCCACCAAAATCAATGGAGAGTTTTCATGCCTGTTAAGACATACGTCAGGCACACTTTTAGTGGATGTCCTGCAGTTGTAGGAAGAGATTCTGTATGACACATTCACAAAGTCTGATGGCCCAGAACATGGTGAGACGGATATTTCATGGAGATGTGAAATAAGGTTTTAAAGAATCTACGGGTCTATCTACTTGGGGTGGAGGAACAAGGTATTTTTACTACACAGAATGTGGATAGCAGTGTATAACACAAGTTCTGGGCAACAGATTAGTTAAGAGTAATATCTTTAGGTAGAAAATACAGTAAGGTATTTGTAGAATGGGAAAAATCCTGCTTATCCTTTGCTTAAGGACAAGCAAAGAAAATCATGCAGTGATAACCTATATATATGACACATTGAACGGTTGATACACATTTGACTTTCATGCCATTTTCTCTTCCTGTATTGGCTCAGATTGGGTGTAGTTTTTTGCATGTGTTTTTAACATATCCTATCAAAGATATGTTTGCTTATTATCTGGCTTAGACAGAATTTTATCTTTGCTCACACTAAATTGTTCATAGAAGCAGAACAGATGTATTTAATAACTGAATTGGATGATTACTGGTATATATGTAAAACCAAATCCTGCAAAGTAGAGCCAGTTGAATGCTTCTCAGCAACATATGCCAAACAGAATTTTCCTGCCTCAAAAATGAGGACTAAAGATGGGTTGTTATTACTACAGCAGAGAAACTGGAGAGAGAACAACATGAACACTTATGCTTTTCACCTGGTTTCAACTCCAGTATCTCTGAAAAAGTGGGCAATGGGTTTCTGGAGACAATCCTGACAGGAGGGGTCTCTAAAACCCAACAGTGGACACCACCTCAGGGATCCTGATACTTTTCTGGATACTATTTCTGGCTTCAGCCAGACTGGTTGTCCACTGCTTTGGCAGGATAACTATTTACACTTGGGCCATAGCTTACTTCGTGCACATCTGCAGCTAGTCTGCTGAAAATATTTGCATATTCCTGTAAAAGCCTCTTGACTTCTGTGGAAGAAGCACACAGCAGGCAGTTACGCATGTTCACATACATTCACATATCTTTATGACGTTGTGGCTTCTGCACCCAGTCTGTGGTGACTCACTGAGGTTAGAATCTTCATTCTCTTCCCCAAAAATCTCAGACCTCCAGTGAACCACAGCGTTTGCATGCAATCCTGCAAAATTTCTAAGATCGTGCAGCTTGCCATCACGAAAACATGTAAGTATATTTAAAAAAAAAAACAACTATTTCAGGTAATTTGCAGTGATTGCTAAAATGTGCTTGTAATTTCATCTCCCTCTGAGTTCTGTTCAGTTGGACTCATGTCACACAGCATGTTCAGAATGCTATCTAATTTCCATTTGTATAGGGCACAGTGTTTTTAACACGCTAGCCAATTAGAAGTCTCTGTATTTTTTCTCATTAACAGCCTTAGCTTAACAAGCCAAAAGTACATTTATGCCCACATTTTCATTCCAGCTGGGTGCATGTTGTGTTCGTTGCACCTAAACTGCATAGTAAATACGTGATTCAGCGCGCTCTGCTTCTTTCCTCTTTGTTCCCTGCCTTCTCCAGGCTCACCCAGTACTGCTATACATTACTTGGTTTGCTTTGACACTGTCCTCCCCACAAGTTTAAACAGTCAAGGTAAAGCCAATGTGGGTCAGTGTCAATACAAACTGCATTGCAGAGGAAAACCCCTGTCTTAAGAAAGCAGTAGGTATGGGCAGCAGTACAGTCGGGTAGAGCTGTTAATAAGCACAGGAGCACAAAGCAGAAGGTAGGAACAAAGCCTTTCCTCCACATGGGTGGTTTGCTTTGCTATTAAGTTTAGCCTTGTCAGACTGACAGTGCTGTGCAAGGTCCCCGGGCAATTGCTTTGATTGTTTGCCTTGAACTTGTGCTGAAAGTCATTTGGCATTTTGACACTGAAGTTGGCAGTCTGGTGTTGAAGAATGGATCCATCAAGGAAACGGTATGGTTCCAGCGCTGTGTGCTGACATCTCCAGCTGAGGATTTGGTGTTTGGTACCCAGGAGGCAGATTACATTTTGGATGCTGAAAGAGGAATTTTCTCCTCTCTCTCCTGCTCAGGTAGGAACAGGTGTGTAATCAAACTGGTGGGATAGGACATTTTTCGTGTGGTGCTTTAGTAATTTATTAACTAGTTGTCCTGCTACATCTACTCTTCACGCTTCATCCAGTTTTAGAAAACAAGCCTATAACTTTGTGTGCCTGTTGAAAATATGCTCAGCTAATGGAAGGCCATATATTCTGTTCAGATTCGTAGGCTTAGCAGCCTGCTAAGCAGGGAGGAGTTGATGCATCTTTGAGATAACCATCCTCAGTCCGCAGAGAAAGGCAGATATTCCCCTGTCAGCAAATACCCTCTTCTCAGTCTGATTATTTTTTAAACCAAAGTAAAGAAAGAGAATATCAATAAAGAGAAGTTATAAGTTTGCAGAAAAAAAATAATTGGCAAGTATAGATTGTTATACAATCCTGCCTCAACGGGTGTTAATTGATGCCATACATGTTACGACTGCCAGGACAGGGTGTCCCTGTCTCATTAGGTTTGGTGTGGACAGGCTAGGCCTACTGAAATTTTCTTCAAAGATGCCTTTGAAGTTGCATATTAAGCATCAACTCTATCACAGATGTACACTATGCTGAAACTCTTATCACACTGTGTATTTCTAAAGTATTTTACCCAAGTTTCTTAAGTCTTAAACTCCCTGTCCAATCCAAACATTTTCTGACAAGTGGCTTCGGGCAGGCCCTTTCCTCAGGCTGTTCTTTGCAGCAGAGGAAAGTGAAAATTAATATATATATATATGTATGTATTTTTCTCTGTAAGAGGCCATCTCCTTCCCTAGCAGGAAGAACAAACACATAGAAGATCCACTGGAATATATTCATGTACCTGGTGAAATTCCTATTTCAAATGATCTTTCTAATCTCTTAAGACAGCATTCTCTGCTTGCATCTTTTCCAGTTTTGGCATTTTGTCATCTGAAGTTAGCTGCATAGACATCCTGCTACAACTTATCACAGGCAAGGCGTGCCACAGCTCTCTGTCAGGTTTTTTTGAGCCTAGACCTGCTCCCAGAGTGTCAAGAAGATGAATGCTGCTACAGTAGATGCTCAGCAGTGGTGGGTGAGATGATCAGAAGAATCATTACTTGCACCTGATCACAATATACAATATTATGGATCTACTGAGATATTGGAGTAGATGGATCTAAGCAATGACAGCTGCATCTTATACCACCCAATTTGTCATGCAGGCCTTACTACACCTAGTGTTTACTATGTTTATGCTGTTGAGTAGAATTGTCTTCATGTTCATGCCATATTATGCTACTTTCAGGTATAGCTCTTCCTAAATAAAACCAGTGAATACCCTAGATTATCTTATTCAAAAATGATTACAAAGGAGAAAACTGCAGTTGTGGCTATTTTGGAGAGCAAAGCTCCAGTACAACGGTGGTAGGAAGTTATTCTGTAGAAAACGGTTCTGACTGTAGACTAAAGCAAGTATAAATCATTTGTGTTGTCATAGCATTTTAAGTGAATATTTTTCAATGACATAAAAGACAGGTAGACATCCCATTCACATTTGTGCCTATTTTTTTCCAAGAATGCCATGTACTAAGAAGTGGGAGGAAAAAATCAGCTCTTGCAAACATTTGTGAACAATATGTTCAGCACAAGCTTGTAGCAAGAAAATAAAAGGGGAGGAGGAAGTCTTCATTAAGATAGTCTTCATTAAGTAGTCTTCGTTAAGACCATGCCACTCACAGGTTAGGAAATAAGACCTAAGTTAATATGTGCAACATGAATTCAATCCCACTTCTGTTCAGACTGATACAATTTCTAATCACATCATCAGATAATTTTCTACGAGACCATTGCTATATTTACTGTGCAAAAAGATCAACTGCAGGTTTTTACATCACTCTTTAGCATCCTCAGTTCTCTTTGGAACGTATGGAATGTCTGGTGTTTGTCCAGGCAGCCCTAGCTTTCATCTTATATCCCAACGTTCCATCACATTTCTTTTGTTTTTCTTCTGCTTCTCATGGGGAAAATAGGCTTTCTGTTGCTAGTTCCAGCATTAACTGTACTTGAGCTTAAGTAGATATGAGTAACCCATTTAAGATAAAAACTTGGTTTTGTTCCTGCAGCAGTGAGTAAGAAGAAAAAACTCACTTGTTCTCTGTGATCAGTAGATGCAAAAATTCTGGCAACAGAATTATAAGGTCAGCAAGCTTTCTTAGTTGTGTTGACACTCAACATGCTAATTTTCAGGGAGTTGCATCTGCTTTTCTCTTGATCAAGGATGAGATAATGAAATATATCACCTTCTGTTGCTGATAACTTGTCTTCACCTCATCTATCTAGCCTTAAGTTACACTGAATGGAGGAAAGATTCAAAAGGCCATCGACATTAACTCTGATCCTGGAAAAACATCTCTCAAGTCATTCCTGTCCATTGGAGTTGCTATAATATCATCCTGGCACAAAGGATGCTGGCACAAAGACAGCACACTCAGAAATATTGTCAACACAAGTGACGTGCCCAATCTTCCCTCTGTAGATGAAATTGTTTTTTTTCAGTCTTAAATTAAAACTTTTTTTTTTTTTTTTTTTTTTTTTTTTTTTTTTTTGGCAGAGGGATGTGTATGCAGTGATCTCTCTGGTCATTTCTTTTAGGTACTGCAGGAACTGTGAATTCTGATGCCATCCAGGATTGCCAGATGCTTCTTACCTTCCTCAGCACACATAAAGGTTGCAATCTCACGGTAAGAAGCAATGCTAGTGCCTCTGTGGCCACCAAGTACAGAAATGAAAATACAGCCACAAACACACTGTATAATAGCTATTGAATAGGCTGGGCCTATTCAGTTGCTGAGTGCTTTCAGTGTTACCTTTACACTTTTAAGCACTGTGCTTTTCCCAGGTCTAGCCTTGTCAGCTTGGTCTCTGGTATCTCTGATGGCTTTAGTGACACTTGAAGAAGCAAGGGAGAGAGGAGGACATATAGTGACAACAGACAGATTGAATCACAGAATCTTACTTCACGGGAAAAAAAAAAAAGGGTATTTAAAGCGGACAGCTTCACTGGCACTAGTATTGGTCTTGATTTGTTGCTCAGCCTTAGCAACAACTTCCCTGTAAGTGCTGATGAGAGTGAGAAGGATTATCCCTTTGTTGCTGACAGTTTCACTGTTGAGATGGGATGACCTTTTGTATTCTTTTGCCTGTCCAGATAGTTCACAACTTCTCAAATGCCAGCAAAAACATAGAAACTTCCTTTGGTACTGACAGTTGTGGATAGAGAGCTCAGCCCTGGCAAAGGGGCCTTTTAGTTAATTAAAAGTACATTTCTGATATAAACAACCACTTGCTGCCAGTAAATGATTCCTTGTTTGTGTTCCTGGACACTGTTTGGATTAGGCACTGTGTGTATATTCAGGAGCAGTTGAATAAAGTTTCATTGTGCTTTGCTCAGTGTGTGTTGGTGAAAAGAAATTCATATTAGGCTGTCTTTCTGTTGGGATGACCAACAAGCAGATAGGCCCGACTTAGTTCCAACAGGTTGTGGGTTTTACTCTCTCTTCATCAGACAGGAGCAGCAGCTAAAATGCATTTCTGTTTACAAGAAAATGCTCTGCAATATATTTA
>JAVCKT010098686.1:0-10526 GCA_032273925.1 Rhynchotus rufescens | reverse complement strand
TGTGAAATGCAGCAAATAAATATATAGCAGTGTTTGGGAGAGGTGAGTTTTTTTTTCCCCCCCTATTCCTGATTATTATATAATTTCTGCAGAGTTCAGTCGTTTAGAATACAATTGTTTGCAATGTGCCCAACCTTCATACTCACTAGAAATTAACAAATCCATGTAAAAAGTTGTATTTGTGTTTCTGACCATAGTTTATAGGATGAACAGACCATCCCTATTCAGATTTTGATCTTTTATAGTCTGTATATATTATATAGTCTATTTATTTGAGCTATATCTATGGTAGTCTATTTGATCTATTCTTGTATGTATAATTGGAAACTACTAATTATAAATGCATTAGCCTTTGTAGAAAAGGTAGCATTTGCCTGACATCTATTGATTCTTTTTATTGCTTGCCCTATTCCTTCTCCTTTCTCTGTGAACTGGCTATTTTTAATTTTCTTAATGATCTCCAAAATAAATTTCCATAATATATCTAGAAAATGAATACACTTGCCAGAGAAGACTTCTGTTTATTCATATTACAAGCAAATTGTAAACAGTCAAGACAACAGCATTCTTAAAGCCATCAGAGTGGAGAAGCACGGCACAAGTTCAGTGATTAAAGATTGATTCTATATAGTTAATCAGGTTTACTAATGCACTTGTAATATCAGCAGAGACAGCTAAGGAAAGAATATGGAGAATAAATGGTCTTAATTTATCTATACTGATAAATGAAGAACTATCAGGAAATGAACTCAAGCACTGATCAGTTTCTTGCACTTTTTTTTTTTTTTTTTAACATAGATACAGACATGTTTTGTGCAAATTAATGTGCTCTGACATAGCGCTCAGTTTACGGAGTAAGATGGACTTCAGAGTGGCAATTTTGGCAATACTATTCCAGATTTGGCTGCCTCTACCTCATGTAGTAGAGGCAGCCAAACCTAATGCAGTACGTCAACAAGCTCCCATTGGACTTCACAGTTCAAGCAATTCTTTATATTTTCATGCAAACCCCCAAAACAAAATAGAGATGTCCTGAATTCAAGTTATGATGACTTGACATAAATGATTAACATAGAGCCTTGATGCTGTTCAGGCGCTTTGTAATGTGAAGAAAAAAAAATCACAGGAAATAACTGCTTGTAGTAATGCTATAAGGGTCTCACAAGGATCTCAGAAGCAGTGCAAAACAGGGTGTTAGGTGGTCTGTGCATAATCATTCTCTATCTGACTGGGTGATTTTAAGTGGTTTGGAAGTGCCACTGTCTTGAAGCCAGGAGCAACTTAATAGACTCGTTGTGTTCAGCAAGTTGATGAAGTCACAGAATTCAAAATCCATGGATGCTCATTTTGAAAATTAGCTCTGCAGCCATAATGCAGTCAGTGCAATTCTGAGTGCTTGGGAGGCATCAGAGGTGCACAAATGTTTGCACATCTGTGCAGGACTCAAGCATGTTGCAAGTTCCATGCCATACCGTGATAGTGTACTTGCAATGTAGTGTAAAGTTTGGTACCTGCAATCATACTGAATATAGACCTATCTTGGCAGCTTAAGACGCCTAAGATGCCCCAAGTGCTGATGCAGACAATAGCATTTCAGGCAGCATAATAATGGCTATAGTAATGTTTTCAAGCTTGCATTTGTGTAGAGAAACCTATAATCACAACTTCTTATATAACAAGAAGAATAATCTTCCAAGTGTAAAACCTAGGAGCAGGCACATGTGTTAAACTACACTTTTCATTTTACATCTATTTGGATCACATCTTCGTTTTCAGAAACAATCCTCTTTTCTTTTAGAATTTGAAAGATAATGTGAATCTACTCTGTCATTTTAGTTATGAACTCGGGCATCAAAAGTAAATACCTATGCAGGAAAAATGCACCCCATCCATGTCATAATACAATGATAACCTCAGATAAGACCAAATGTTTTAAGATTTGCAGACTTTAACTGTGAAAGGAGGATAGGTTTATCTTGTGTGATATATTTTATATGTCAATATTTTATTAGATTTATCTATACTAGCATACAGTTAATTAAAACAAAATACTTGTCCTGATGAAATCAGAGACAAAGATTACACTAAATTCATTAGGAACAAGATTTGACCTTTAATTGTCATCCAGTTAAATCTGTTTAACTGGAATAATTGCTAAGAAAGAGAATCAGTGCAGTATGTCCAATTAGATTTTACAAGGACTAAATGACTTACCTAGTCTCTTTAAATGGTAAGCTTGTGTTATTTTTAAGGCTACTCACAGTAATTGTCTGTAAAACATTGCAGCTCTCCAGAAAACAATGCTGTTTTTTTTTTTTTCCTAAAATATACATCTCTCCAATTTCCCAGAGATATTTTAAATGTATGCTACACATATCCTGAAGAGCCTGTCCCTGACAAAAAATGGCTACCATACTATGGGAGAAACTAATTGAGAGAAACTTTGAAAATATATACAATGGAATTAGCTTCACTCAGTTACCTTTGCATATACAAAACAAAACTGAAAATACCTAACCAAACAAGCTTTCCTTACCAATGAAACAATCATGTGTAGTAGCTGAATATAGAATTAAATACTATATATATATATATATATGAATGTAGAAGTACAGACAATTTCCTAGTGACCATGAGGCTCCTTTGTGTTATCCTGATGTAGAACAGAATTAAATAAAATTTTAAAAACTTTTAATGAACCCATACTTTATTTAAACCCAGTAGTGCCTAAGATAGATTTCTATAGCCATTTATGACATAAAAATGCATGCTTTCAATATGTAAACAGAAAAGTTCTGACCATGAGGACAATGGCTCGATAGTCTCATTACTCTTTCTACCAGTATGTTCCAATATTTTATGAATAACTGATAAAAGAGTTTTGTAGTTCGTAGAATAGATGTTGATAAAATAAAGTGAAAGATTTCCACTTAATTTTTTGATTTGCTGGCCTCACAACAGCCTGTGGCATCTAGATATCTCATAACATTGAAAGTAAATAAAAGAGATTAGTGCATATTTCATGTGTGATAAAGCATTCCATATTTTTGCTGTGGCACGACATCTAGGACATATGTGAAGACTTTATGCAGAAGTCATCTTCTTCATGAGATGAAGAAGAAATTAAATTTAACTTATGCAAATTATTTAAAAATCCATCTAGGCTTGTTAGACTACTTTTTTTTTTTTTTTCTCCCCAATCTCAACTAGCTCTTCCTATCATTGTTAGATTAACATAATAATGATAATGGTCCATTTTCCACTTCTTTTTATCCTTTCATGTTTTTATCTTATTGTGTTTTATATGTGTGTATGTTTCCATATATATGTGTGTATGGTTAAAGGTAAGCATTATTATATTTTTTTCCTCCAGAAAAAAATAATTCTTTATAGTCAAAAGTTTTCAAAATAATTGTATAGACAAGATAGAACATTGACACCGAGGCCATGTTACTGATACTTACTGTGGGTTCTTCAGAACTTAGCCTATTCCATCATTTGAAAATATCAAACGAATGAATTATGGTTATTTCCATTAGGATTAATACCACATAAATTGATTATATCAGAACTTCTTATTTTATCATGTCTCTGTTTCATTTTAAGTGTCTCACCATTATCAACACATTTGATATTCACTGTGTTAACAGTGATCATTTATAATTCATTTGGAAGTATTAATGTGGATGTCATGGAAACTTCCACCAAAATCCCACTGTAATATTTGTTTGTACAAACAGTTAAGCATAATCTAAGCATATTCTTCAGATAATGCTAGTTGATGCAATTGTTATATTGGAGCTCAGTAGTTTAGCTGTATTGTGTAACATATGATAAAATCTATGAAGATATGATATTCTTATAGATATCTAAAACTTTATCCCATGACTGAAGTGATAGAAGTGCATTTTTTCTGCCTTTCTGCAGAATTTTCATAGGCTCTCCTTCAAAGGATTGTTTAGGACTGTTTTTCGTCCATTAACTGCGCTGATGTAATTATTTTCTGATTTTCTGTGGAACAAAGATAGAAGAGTATATGGCAGTGGCAGAAAAGGCAAGGATATTTCTCTCTTAAAGTTTATTCATATTATACTTTCATAAAATAAGAAGCCCAGAATGTAATAAAGTTGAAAATGTATGCAGCTACAGCTAAACGATCAAATCTTTTTTCTCTATTCCCTGATTTCTATTATTGTCAGTAAGGATAATCATCACCAGTGAAAGCTGGAATAGAGCCCTTTGAGTCAGATTTTAATCATCAAGTAAAATCCTATTTTGCAAACAGCTACACTGACTGCATCAGAACTATCTGTAACACTTTTAAGATTACTTGGCCTAGAATAAAATGTGAACCCCTATAAGTAAATTAAGTGATAAACTGTAACATAATGCTTCTTTTTTTATGTTCATTTATTGGCCAAATAGATCTTTACTTCCTTTTCACAGATTTAGCAGAAACAGAAAGCATTAGCACCTAAAATAGTTCACAGACTAATGGAAGATGCATATTTGAGCCTGTTCAAGTGAGAGACACTTGAATCAGTGACTCACACATATTAGGCGGGCTTCTGTGTACTCAATTATGAAAGAAAAGTTACAAGTAGGTAAAAACTCCTGTTGTCCTTCCAGAAAGATTCAGATTTTTGGTTATCTCCCAAGAAGATACCCTGAGACATCTCAAATGGCATTAGATACTTACATGTAGACAATTTAATTTGTCCCTTAAAATTGTATTTATTTGCATTTAAGCATATGACCAATGTCATTTTAATTTCTATAGCATATCCCTCCTTTCCTTTTATCAAGGGCCAAGGTGCCTCATACATTCTCCTCCTTCTCACATTCTAGATTTGCTGTCTGAGATACTCAAGGTCACTTCAAAGGGCGTTAAATGCCCTTCTTTAGACAACTGCACTGAGCCTTAAATTTCCACTGAATGAAATGAAATTATGAAGGTGAACTCAGAAACTTTACTCACATTAAACACCTAGTTGTAGGCATTTGTACTTAACTGTCTACAGTCTGGAGCTGAATCCACTGAGTCTTTTCTTTGAATGAGCATATAAAACTCATCTCATTTTCTAGTTACTTCAGTTCTCCTTTTGAAAATATGATATTAGGCAGCTTCTCACTTAGGGAGTGGATGATTTAGATGGCAGTGAGGGACACTCAGCTCTTCTAAAACTCCTCTTTGTGATTCCATTTTGGCAAGCTGGAGTAGGCAAGTGAGCGTGTAGAGTAGGGTGAAAGCTCTAATCTCTCTTGTTCTTAAATAAACCCCAGCATGCAAATCCACTACAAATTGTTTATTCTCTGTTGCCCATGGCAGAAGGCCAAAGCTTTACAACATCCGTTCTTCTTTGACTACTGAGTGCTCAAAATGCTATCCAAACCTCCCATGACAGCCTCACTTTATCTCAGATGTACAAGTAATCAGCTGCAAGTTCACATAATTACTTTTGTTTTTGCAGAAGGGGGAATTGATCACAGATATCCTGACTCCCAGATTAATCACCGGACATGCTACCATCTTTGAAATTCCATCTGATTAAGGTTCAGAGTATGTTACATAAGGACCAGCTGGAGTGAGCATACTGAATTTTTCTATCGCAGCTGGCTTTTATTTCATAAAAACTGTTATGATAGGACTTACTTTTTGCTTAAAAGACAGCTCTGGAATTATTTAATTTTGTTTATCATTGTCACTTCATATAATTTAATTTTTCTCTTTACCAATGCCATCATCGTCTCTGCTCATGAATGTATAAACTCCACAGCTTGTTTGAAGATGAAATGATATCTTTCAGCTCCTTATCCTTACATGAAATATCATGTAAGGTACAGGTTTTTTTTTTTTTTACTTGAAGCAGGAAAGTGGTCATAAGTGCAGTCCGGCAAAGTGAATACAATTAATGCTTTATCCTGCTTATTAAATTTACTACTTTTCTACAGGTTTTAAAAAAAAAAAATGTGTGTGTGTGGTGTGGATATATAAGCATAAGAAAACCACATTTCTATTTTAACTAGAATTGCACTATTATTTGTAGTACTGATATAAACTTGTTCTTGGCTTTGCTACAGGGAAGCTGCTGTGCATCTAATATAATGCTGCACCATTATATTAGATGATATCCTTTCTGTTTAGCAACTGCTCTAAAATGAACACAGTGTTCTTTGCCAAAATATCAGTTTTGGGTGCAAATGTGTAATTCCTGTGTCAGAACTATAGAAAATAGGGCTAGAAGTGAACACATTTAATTTTTTCATCTCATCTAAAATCAACTGGGTCAAAATCAATCCTAATTGATTTTAATCCAAATTCTTCTCAAAGATTTATAGCGATGAAGATGATATACTCCTCCTACTCAGTGCTTCACTTTCATAACTTTACTGTTAAAAAAAAAAAAAAAAACTTACCTAAAGAAGAAGTCCATGGCTTAAATTTTCTTTATGTTTTTATAGAAGCCCTGAAAAACAGATTCTATCTTTTATTCCTTTTTTTTTTTTTTTTGGATTATACAAATGTCTTCTCCCCAGTTCTGTCAGATTAAGTTCACACTGTTTTTTTTCAGTTAAACTAATGGGCCATAGTTTTCATACCAATATTAATAAAAAAAATATAGTTAATTCTGGATTTAGTTTCAAATTTCCAGGGGCTGATCATTTTTTTTTGAATCTGTTGAATCTGATCTGTTTTTTGAAAATAGATCATTTCAACTTCAATGCTTTCTCTAAGTCCTAAGATGAGTACTTTTCATCGTTTTAGTAAAATTAATACTGATAGATGGAAAAAGTAGATAAATTGTAAATAATTGAGTATAAATACATTATATATATATAATATATATTTTATAGGGAGTAATATATAACTGAAATAGCAGTATGCATCTGGCTTTGATTACTGATGGCTTTATCCAGTATTTATTTCTGGCAGTTCAGTTTTTTATAAAAGTAGCATAAAAATGAGTTCAGTACAAGAGTCATTGCAAATGTAGTTTTAATTATCTATGTATCTATGTATCATGACCCCTAAAGAAAATTATTTCACAATTTTTTCTCTAAATGTTTAAGCATTTTAAACTATTTTCTTTGAACTTAACCATAAAACTTACAATCAAATATGTGTTTGCTCAATGTAGTATTTTACTTAGGAAAAAATACTTCTTCTTTATATAGAGCACTATAGTATTTTCAACCAGGGAAAAATATGCAATCATAATGAATGGAAAAAAAAAAAAAAAGCAAAATAGCTCCTACTATCATCAACACAATATGTTTTAAATTAAAAGGATCTAAGATGGTTCTGGGACTTCAATTACCACATTTCTTGTTATCTTTTAATGCTTCCATTCTCAGGATGCTATTTTAAGATTCTCAGTAATATTCACTTTCCGAAACTCAACACTTTAAAATATTTATGTTTAGATATCAAAGAAAATTGACATATTGTAAAACCAAGAGTGTTTTAGAAAATCCCTTTCTAAATAGCTCATCCTAGAGACTAAGTCATTTCTAAAGTCATTTCTGAAATGGTTAACTTATAACTTTATTATATATATTACATCATTTAAATGTAATATATATAATGAGGGAGGAGAGAGGGGTGCACCTGAAAATTGAGTCTGTCTCGCAAAGCTGATTTCTCACCAAATTACATGAACAGTATATAGCAAAAATTTTGAATTCCCTTTTCTCTCTCGTCTGGTTAACCAAAGAGAAATAAGACTGCATACAGGGATTAATTTACATTATATTTTCCTAGGAAAGTAAATTCTCTATTTCTAATTATTTTCTTCCAAATAAAATTCTTGTTTCTCAGATGTGAGTCCATGAAGCAGTTTGTCAGATCCCTGAAGGTACTGCAAGCTGGTCCCTGCTCCCTCTCCCAGTCCCATTAACAGCCAGCCCAGCCCAGCCTGGGGCTGTCAGTCTCTTCCCTGTGATGACGCAGCAGTGCCAGCGCCAGACTTGCCATGGCCCTGCCCTTGTCTGGCCCCATATTTAGACCCCAAATTATGTATCAGTTTTCCAGCATGGACCTGCTTTATTGCTATGGACCTGCCTGCAATCTCTGGACCTGATCCGAGCTCTGACCTGTGGATCAACATTCCGGCTTGACCATGGACCATCTCCATTGCCATGATATTGACTGATGGTCTGGGCCTCTGGTTGGATCTGTCCAATGCCTTCAGGCTGACCCTGCTTCCTTGAGGGAGTCCCACAGGAAGGGCCTTGGCTATCAGCCACATCCTCCTTCTCAGCTCCCAGTTTGCCTTGCCCTGGGGAGCAGAAGAACCTCAATGCTCCCAAAAAAAACCTTAATGCACTATGATCTGGATGGTCATGAACTGTGTTGTTTTGTTACTTGTCAGTACTTTTCATGTTTGTAGCTGGAAGTTTCATGAACTTGTATACAAGATTAATTTTATTTTATCTTTATCACTATCTTATTTAATGCTTTTTGGTTCTTATTGACTATTTCAATCATCCAACAAAACAGGAAGACTTGTACACAAGATAAATAACAGTGCTTTTTTTCGTCTCATGCATTCCAATTCATTAGTCCTAGTGGATATGAATTCATTCTTTTGATTTATAAATAAGTGTGGAGAATGGAATGGTTGAATTTTCAAGTATTGGTTTACAGGACTTATTGACTAACATCAACATTTCCATTAGGTATTTCTCTCTATTTAGGTATGTAACATATCACTGTAATCTTTTTGGTGAAATTATGCCAAGAGCTTTGTTCCCTAAGCGCTTTTCCTTTGTGTCAAAGTCTTGAAACTCTTTCTGTGTGAGAACTGTACTCATAACAATCGGATATTAAGAGTGAACCTCACTGATTCCTAGAGTTCCACTCTGTGTCTTGCTTTTCTAGGCTTCCAGACTCATCTATAAATCAATTAGGAGATGCCAATAACAATAGGAAGAAGAAAAAATATGTCATTCAAACTTCAGTGTATTTCATTAAGAAAAAATTGAAGTGATTAATGGCAGTCAGGAGATTTCACGTGTTTCACATGATCAACATGTTCATCATTGGCATTAGATCACTGGCATTATAAATAGTTAACATTTAGCATATCTTTCCCCTTCACTTGTCCTATGTGACAAAGAAAAGCTTCAGACAGATTAACTGAGCTATTTAGGAATTAATTTTATAACTTTCCTGTTGAAACTTTTAAAGTGATTCCTGAAATACACAACAATTATATCCTTTCTTTTACTGAAGTGAGCGTAATTAAAGACATACTATAGTCTTATATTTCCTTTTTTCATCAATAGCATTATTTATATAGAATGAATTTTTTTCTCAGCTTCATGCGTCCTTTATGTTGGAAGTATTTCAGTTACTTACGTGGTTTGAAGTGCTCTTTGATTCATTTTGTTCTTTTTTTTTTTGTTTTTCTTAAATCTTAAGACTCAGAGGAATAGCCAATAAAACTGTTTTTGCTCAAGCAAAAATATGGCAGGCTCCTATTTCCTCATAACGTGGCAGGCTACTATTCTGTTTCATTTAGATGGGACCAAAGTCTCAGTTTATGTTCTCTCTTTAAAGGCAGAATTACAGGATTCCCTCTTGATGTTTTGGTGGTTTTTTTTTGTTTTTTTTTTTTTTTTGCTTGTTTGGTTTTTGTTTTTTTTTCCTTTTTATCTTTGTGTTATTCTCACTGGAAATAAATAGCAAGAACAGCAGCAATACATGGCCATTATAAATTCCTTTATTTAATAGCTAAGCTATGAATTACTGAATTCTAATACCCTCAAATTATTACTTTTTTTCTTTATATATGACTGGCAATTATATGAGGGCATTTTGTGTTGCAGGATATCACAAACTGCTTTTCATGCTGAAAAAATGCAATGTCTTCTACGATCTCATTAGATTTCCTTTACTAAGCTTATGTACTCTGTGAATAAACACAGATATTATACTTTATTTATGCTCAATACACGTGAATACCAAAGCTTCCTTAATTTGAAATTTACCATCTAGAGAATACAGGCTGTTTTTGGTTATCTTGCGGGCAATGACTAAGCGTATAAATTGCTTAGAAACATAAGATCTTGATCTATAATTGAGTTTTAATTAATTTGAATAAATTAATTCTTAGAAGAAATTATTCTCTCCTGAAGTCAGGACTAGCATCATTCAGCTTAGTCAAAAGTTCTTCCCATTAGTTCAGTCATATATAGTTATATTTTGAACAGTTCTGAGAGTCCCAAACTTGATAAAAAGTGTTTTTAAACACTTCCGGTCTTCCTTCCCTTCTTCGTTCCTATTTTTCTTCATTTGCTTCCTTCCCTGATGTTAATGCGAAGCTCTGACATTTCAGCAAATAGTCATCTTGTAACATATCCAAGGAAATGCAGAGATTAGAAGTGTATAAAATATATTTTGACAACTTTGTAATAGCTAAAAGACAATTTTCATAAACTTTGAAAATCACATTTCATCTTTTGAATAAAAAAAAATCAGTTTTATTTCATTTCATTGATTTTAATAAAAATTCCAGTTCTGT
>JAVCKT010098685.1:0-10528 GCA_032273925.1 Rhynchotus rufescens | reverse complement strand
CGCTTCGGAGGAGCCCGCCACGGCGTCACGTGACGGCGCGCGCGGCGCCGGCCCCGCCCCTTCCGCGCACGCGCAGATGGGCGCTGGGAGGGAGGCGGGGCCGCCGCGCTCCGCACCACGCCCCTTCTTAAAGGGGCGGCCCCGCCGTTTCCCCTTGCTGGTGTGGGAGGGGAACGTCTTAGTGTCCCCTCCCTTCATAAAAGTTATATTACTGAAAAAAGAGAAATAAAATGACAGCACGTCCTCTAATATATTTTGTGGTTGGGGGAAGAGGGAAATAATTCTGTAAAATTAAGTAAATTTAAAGTAAAATTAAACCAAGTAAGTAAAATCAGGTGAAATCTTGCTTAAGTAAAAAGTAATCCCACTTTTACAACTTGAATTACAGTGAGGACTGAAAGAAACGAGTGAGAAATAGGCTGTTACCTTAACTCTGGGTAAAAAAGGTTGAAAAACTGAGTTTAATAAAACTTAATTTGCAAAATCTCATTATCTGTGTGAAGATATGATCTCTATAGAGATACTAACAGTAATGAATGAGAGCAGGGGAAGGTAGCAGAGAGATGACATGGTGTAAGATTTAATTCCTGTTTAAAGACATTCATATAATATATACTAAGTGGAGTTACTTCAGTGATGCCACAGTCCTTTTCTCTTGCAGATGCAGGGCTGCTGGGGTTGTTTTGTTTAATCCGATACACTTGGAAACAAGCTGAAAAGAAAACATTAAAACAGGACAACGTTTATGAACTACTGGAGCACCCTCTACTGGTTGATATCACTTACATGGCAACAACCTTAGGAAACTTGAAATGTGTTTTAAGTACAGGGACTTTATTTAGTTGTGGCTTTGGCACTAGGTTCAGAAGTAAAAATCTCTCCCCTGAGCATCAGATCATAGAAGACCAACATGAGGAAATACAAGTAAAAACTGCAAGTTCATATTTCAAAGAGTCCTCCTATTAGGTATCAAGAGAAGAAGCCAAATTTCCAGTCACAAGTTTGTTTTAAATACAACAATCATCACAAGTGGGGCGAAAAAAACACAAATAGCAATAATACAATTTTTAAATGAACTTCTATCCTCCAAAGAGGAGGAAAAAATGAAAAAGACCAAAAAAAAAAATCTATAAACATACACATGAAAAATATTTAAAAAATCAACATATTTTACAGAGACACAAAAACTCATCAGCTGCCTACACCAAATGGACAGTTAAGAATTGCTAGGGCCCTTCAGCATCATAAATCATTCAGGATTAGCTCAGTTAGCACTAGGCTCAACCTATATTTCAGACTATACAAAAGCAACCTGGGAGACTACAGGAGGAGTCCAAGAGCATCAGGCTGGGTTAATAAGAGGCATAAATGCTTCCTCCTGCCCTTGAGATATCTGCATCTAGGCTTTGGTCTAAGGGAGGAGTTTAGGGTTTACACTGAGCATCACAGAAATGAGCTACTGGGCAAAATTCATAATGAGCTGAGTAGCTAACAGTGTTCATGGTGCAGCGGGGCTGCTGTGAGTTCCTGTGGGAGGGGAGCCAAGAATATTCAGTGGGACACCTTCAATCCAGCACGTGAATCATCTGGGATCCTGGAGCAGGTTCTGATGAATCGAGCTGACCATTCTCTGCAAATATTGGTAACCAGTGGGTACCTTGGACACAACAGCAGAAACCTCCTCCTCTCTGGCAAAGAAAATCATCACAGTGATTTGTGAGGGCAGAAAACACTTAGTTCACCGCCCATAAGCTTAGGAAGTTAAGTTAGACAGCGTGGTGCTTTTCATTGAACTCACCCAATGTTCCCAATTTTGGTTTGGACAGTAAAAGGCAGCGAAGCTGAGGGGTAGCTGGCAGACAACACCAGGGTCAATTCAAACTTTGCAAAAGCTGTGGAGCTGGAGAACAAAAGCTTCACTCTGTGTGAAAATAAAAAACAAGAGCAACAAAATGTGAAAACTAATGAGTCTTATTGCAAATGAGGGAGGAATTGTCAGAAAGTACACAAAGCTGAGCAAGGAGGTATGTGGGGATACTGTAAAGCAGACCAAGCATCCAAGAGGTCTTTTCCAAGTGGATATCCCACAGGAGCCTGAGCACAGGATGCATACAACGATGAAAAAAGATTGAGGGAAAATACTTACTGTGTTCCCCTGGGGAATGACACAAGCTGAGGAACCAGTTGGGCAAAGGGACATTCAGCCTCAAAACTGATTCTGCTGGGCTGAAGCAAACTTAAAATTAAGCACAAGAAAAAGTGATTCTGCTTCCTCTCAATTGCTACGCTCTGGCCCAAGGCTTTAGGTGACAGATTTAAGTGAAACAGGAAAGCACCAAGCAGAGAAGGATTATATAATAGTGTGGAAACTCACTGAAACCAAGAACAGCTCCATTTCTACACATTTGGATGCTATTACTCAATTTTATTAAAAATACTATTGTTAAAAATAGTCACCTAAACATGTCTCTTTCAGGAAGATCAATTTGAAAGTAGTTCAAAGGGCTTTTTAGGTGTGCCAGTGTACGTAATTTGTACTAGTTCTTCAAAAAGTGTCTGTAGAGAGTTACTTACTTTGTGTTGTTGATATCTGTCTTTAGAAGATTAAATTTTCCACCCCATTTCTCCAGAAATTCAATCTCCTCTCCAAGGGCCTTACAACGACTCACAACCAAGGAGATGTCATGAAGCACCTAAGTGGGTAATCAGAAAACCATTCACACTGGATGGCAAACAACATGACACTTCAAAATGCAGCTTATGCTGGAAAGCATGCAAAAAAATACATAGTTTACCTGCTATCTCAAGCAGGATGTTAAAATGAAATTGTACAAGCATAGGAACAAATCTCTGTTGCCCTAAGCTTCTCCCTCTAGTATTGTCAAGAGGTGTACACGTAGGCAGGAACACCAAGCTTAGTTTGGCAATTTAAACCACTAAATCTCTAGAAAGTACAATGGTACTTAGCACAATTCTTTAGTTCCACTTGTACAGTAACAAAAATGGGTTTTGGAAATCACTAAGGCAGGCAGTCATCAAGACAACAAAGAAGGAAGAAGCCCTAGTGTTCCAATCTGTGTTCAAGTAAATTAAATATTCTCAATGAATGACAAGAGCATGCTTACGTTATAGTTTGCACTGATGCAAAATCAAGCAAGTGATTTTTTTCCCTCAACATCAGCCCTATTTTGTGTGATAGAAACTCCCCACTTTTCCGGAGTGCTATAGGCTTTCCCAGAACATTACCTGGGGCAAGTAGTGGAGCGTGGGGCACCTTTCCTGCCAGCATCCTTTGCTTTCAATAAACTGGAAAATGAGCCTTTGGACTAAACGTGAAGAAAGTGGAGCTGCTTCTTCTGCAGGATGAGAGACAAACATGTTGCTAGTAGGCTTTTCAAAGACATGTAGTAGTACATTGCCAGAAGAAAAACCTCACAATTTTACAAATATCATCCCAAGAACTGTTAACCAGAGCAGCTGCTTTCAAGTTACTCGAAAAGAATCTTACCATCCAGGAGAGATTCAAAGCCCATGCTCTCTATCTTTCTGCAGGGAATTCCACCAAAAACATCACCATCTGAAAGGGGGGGGGTGGGGAGTAACAAGCCATTATACCCATACTTAGCTATGGAACTCTCTAAATTATTCAAATTTCAACAACAGCTATTTAATACATACATTCTTTTTTTTTTTTTTCTTTTTTCTTTTTTTTTATATAGAAAGCATTGATATCCATATCCTAACCCTCAACTGATCATATCTTAGTTTACATATTCCCACTATATTCTATTTCCCCTTGGTGGCTTCACAGATTAAGAGCCTTTGTGTTTTAATTATATAGCAATTGAAACTTTCAATCACATAAAACAAAAACTTACAAATTTGACAACTTACCAATTGGTGATCCAAAGACTACTGTGAATTCAATGGAATCATAAAGAAAAGTAAAGACTGCCTGCTGATCATTCCATTCACTAATTTCCCACTCATTGAAGCTAAAAAAGAAGAAAAAAAAAAAAGAAAGCCAAGTTTCAACCATTCAACCAACCAGAATTAACTGAAAGACAAAAGTCAGTGTATTAAGTGCACTTGCAGCTATTATGTAATAAACCAACTAGTTCACTTTCCAATAGAACATAAAAATCTATGGGAAATACCAGCATAAAATAGTTGGCAGAATTAAAAACATTTTTTAAAGTGTTTCTGGAATAAGAGAAGAGATAAAGAAGCTACACTGAAGGTCACTGAATTGCTCATTCCAGACCTGCTGTTGACGGGCATCCAAAGACGTGCCCAATTAAACAAATGACAAATCAAAAACAGAACAATGCCTTTAAGATACAAACATAAGGACTCAGAATAAATAATAATAATAATAAAAAACAAAACACAAAATCCTTGAAGGTCCTTTCCTTACTTGTTGTACATGTTCATAAGTTTCTCACAGGTTTTTTCTTTATTCTGCAGCTGGTTTATCTCAGCAAGCACTTGCTCCTTCTCACTCTCCAGATCTGACAGTTCTCTGCAAAAGGAAAACAATTGCTTCAGGTGCTCCTGAGAGAGCAAAGCACACTGATTAAGAAAGAGAAGTGTCTAGAATTTGCATGTGCAGTCATTTTTTTAAGCTTAGTTCCTTTTTAAGTCTTACCTTTGAAGCTGCTCTTCTTGAGCTCTGAGGTTTTCCAATTCTAAAAGGAAGGAGAAAACAGAAAAAAATACACCAGGTTACATATTTCAGACTAGAGCAGCAGAGAAAATCCTCACTTGCTCTGCTGTCCTTGTTCTTAACAATATAAAAGAACCCAATCTCTTGGCTGTTAATCCTCTTGTATATAGATTATCCACAAAAGTTACTGCTTATTGAGTGGTCTGGGTATAAAACCCAGCACACTCTAATTCATTCTGTTCCAGGTTTTAAAGTTCAAAATTTAAATGCAGAGGGCAGCGGGGACAGTAGCGTGGAGCATCACCATCTCCAAGCCTCTAAACAAAGTGCAGTTCAGCTGGTACCATTCATTACCTTCATCTATTTTTCTCCCTTCGGACTCGCATCCCGCCTTTTCATTACATGTTGCTTCAAATTCATCCCAGCTGGAATCTATGGGAAGGAAATGTCAGAAGGCCTCAGCAGAACTCCCAGATTCCATATTCAGATTCCATTTTTACTTATCTCTGGGTTCTATAATTGTCAGAAGTTGAAAACTAGCCATGAAAAAAAAATGTACAAGAAGCCAAGAAAGGTATCTATCAAAAACTTCAGAAACTTTAGCACTAGAAAGTGATTTTTTTTAATTATACACTTTCAAAGCTGATACAGTACAGTTTGATTTCCACTTAAGGCATCAGAAGAAAATTAGAGAGAAAAAAGCAAAGTACAC
Organism: Rhynchotus rufescens; assembly: GCA_032273925.1. Lineage (NCBI taxonomy): Eukaryota > Metazoa > Chordata > Aves > Tinamiformes > Tinamidae > Rhynchotus > Rhynchotus rufescens. Next base: position 5,150 of record JAVCKT010098685.1, on the reverse strand, counting down.
AGGGCATTACAAAGCTGCAGTCTCAAATACTGACTGCAAACTTTGCTGAACAAGCTTTAAGCAACCAGATTAGACACTGCAAACAGAAGTTTTGCAGGACAGCAGCACCTGATGCTCTGCAAGGGTCACCAGCAAGTTTTGCAGCTATGCTAGCAGGTTTAGCCAACCTGGTTATATGTTCATAGACTACAGTTAGAATTGTGTATTCCAGCACAGACTCCTAGTCTTTGCATGCTGTGTAGGAAATTCCTGTAAGAGAGGTTTGCAGCCATGAATGAAGCGGATAAAGCCCTAAGAGATTACTTTTAACGTGGGAATTTTAACATTCCAAGCAACCACCAAACAAGGATCTTGAAGTGATCATTTAAACAGCAGCACTACAGAAAACTAAAGGGACTGGACAAGAAAGCAGTAGATCAGTTACTAGTTTGGAAACACTTACCTCCTTCCAGAGCAGCAAGACAGGTCTCTGCCTCTGTGAGGATTTTCTCCATTTTTGTTTTTTTCATCTGCAGTTCCTCCCATTGTTCCTAAGATGTGTAAAAATGCATTTCAAAAGAGCCTAATTTTCAGAAGTCAATAATTTCTCAGAAAGCAGCATGTCTTCTGAGACTACCACATGGGGCTTGGCTTGCTAAGAGCCTAATGAAGAGAGCTGATGCAATATGTCATTAGAACGAAGGGGCAGACTGACAGACATTAGGGTAGTAACTTAAATTGCAGGATATTTCACCATCTTCCTACTTTCCTTACAAAGGAATGAGATGGCACATGTGGCTAAAAAAAAGTTCTTTAAAGTTGCCTATCACAATGCATCACCCTGCATTCCCTTTTTAGGTACCAATCCTGACAAATTATTACAGTCTAGAGAGCTAATTTCTTACAGCATTTCCTGCAAAACTCCTTTTTTTCTCTTCCTCTGTAACTTTACTTCAGGAAACTCTTAGGCAGAACATTCTTATTGCTTAAGTGAAAGAAAAGAGTCACTGTCCTAATGTGCTTTACATTTGCATACAAAAGGGAAACATTTCTAATAAAAAGGAAATTATCAGGAGGATGTACACTTACATACATTAATTATGCTTCTAAACTTGGTGGCCGTGGCTTATACTATTTTAATACGGATGAAATATGGTAGGTTCCACTTACGAACTAACCCTCTACTGTCACCTGCCACATTACCTGTGTGCTCTGCAACAGTTTGCTGTACAGTGTCACTTTCCCATTGTGAGCCAGGATTTTACTTTCCTTGGTGAAATAGGATTTCATCTTGTTCAATTCTGCTCCAAAGTTCCTCAGCTGTAACAAGGAGGAAAAACAAAGAGGAGAAAGCAAACAGGAATGTGAAACAAAGCATTTTCAGTTAACTTTTTATATTCCTTTTCCCTTCCTTGCTGCCAGTCCTTCTGCCCCTATGTCCCATTTCTCTAGCAATGTTTGCTACTACAAACCCAACCCAATCAACTTAAATTGTCATTTTAAGCTTGCTGTTCTACAACAACATTTTCTCTCGAGTATGTTACAGAGGACAAATGCCCTCCCACTCAAACCTTTGGCTATGTAGGTAGTATGTTACTTGTGAACATTGTCTCTTCACACAATATTACCTCTTCATCAGAGCAGGTCCTCATCACTTCCCACAAGCTCCTATTCACATTCACCAAGAGCTGATTCTGGACACTTGCATAAGGTTTTAATCTGAAAAGTGGAGAAAAGACAGGGGTGATGGGGTTAAAGGGCTAGTTACAACCACACTGTGCACATAAAAAGCACACTGGTGTTTGCACACATTCCCCTGTTCTAATTAAAACATGAGAATGTAAATATTTTCATTTGGTAGGGTGTCACAAATTAAGAGAGGCGCTCCAAAGCCTGGATCATATGGGAACTATATTTGTCTAACTGTAGTGCCTAAAGTTCCCTTTCTATAGGCTTCTTGGTGAGGGCAGCTCTGACCACAAGGTGGAGATGTAGAAGATAAAGTAGAATGTGAGAACAGAAACTGGAAAAAAAAAGATATCTTACTATTGCTTCTGCGTTTTTTCATAAATTTTAATACTTAAAATGTAGCAGGCATAATGAATCAGATTAGAGGCTTTTCTCAGATGAGAAAATAAATCATGCTGCCTTTATTTCAGTCTAATAAATAGTGAAAATTAGAGCAAACAAGAAATTATAACCTATTATTCTGTTTCCTGTATTTGATTATTTTGATACAACACTAAATTTTATTCTAATCCATTTGTTGTGCAACTGAAACACAGTAAATCATAAATTGAGGAAAAATCAAAACTTGAATTGTTTCCACAAAAACAACTCTTCAAGATTTTGCCCTATATTTTCTAAGTACATAAAAAACTGTGTGCTAGCATGAACTAGGGTTACCTATCATTTTCTGTTTATTTTTTTGTCCATATGTAATGTATTAACTTTCCTCAGGCCATTCTGACTGCAATCTGAGTTGAAAAAGGTTAAATTACTAATATATCAAGCAAACGAAAAACAGCAAGACTTACTCCTCTATCATCTGAGAAAGGGCCTGGCAATCCTCTTCGTAAATACGCACCGTGGGGCAATATATGTACTGGCTGTAAAGCAAATCTTCTTCAGTAGGTGGAGTGCTCACTGTGTACTGCAGAAAACAAGGATAAAGTAGAGAGGGAAAAGAAAGATAGAAAGAAAAAAGAATGTACAGAAACACTGGCTTCCAATCAATTTGTGTACAGAAGCCATCAAGGGACTTGGAATCCTTATTGGGCAGAATCAGGGAAAAAAAAAAAACAAATAAGCAAAAAAACAGTAATAGAGGCAGGCAGACTCCCTAAAATCATTTTCTTCATTGTGGGCTTGTCTTGTTTCATTCTGAGCCAAGATAATAACATAGCTTGAGTAATTCATTTCACTTTTATGACTCAGGTTTCAGTACAAATTTCTTGTTGGAACATACACTTCATCACTGATATTCAAAAAACTAATTAACTTCTTAAAAGGGAGACCTAAGAAATTTCTACCCAAGAAACTTCTTTCTTTCAGTGTTCTTTCAGTTTGACACGTTTTTTTTGTAATGTCCTTGATGGGTACTTGAGAGGACAGCTACTCACATTGGCTGGAAGATGACTCTGCCGTGGCTTCTGAATTGGAATATGGACTTGAAGAAGAGTGAAAAATTCTCCAACTGTGATGATACCACTTTGAAGTTTCTGCAAGGGTCAGTACAAACATAAAATACATCACTGAAACACAAATACTTATTTGCATACACACACACAAATATTGTTCCTGTTATGACCAGAAGTTAGTGTCTCTCAGCTACTTACGTACCTCCCGTAAGTTTTCTTCACAAATGCTGTCCATGAAAAGGTGAGATTCCATCTGGCTGCTTCGCTGAACTAGACAGAAAGGAGATCGCTGTAGTTAAAAAATAATTACATGGAAATACAGATATAACCTCAGGAGCTCAGGAAAAAGAAAAAAAAAGGCAATTTTAATGTATTAATGCAATTTTAATCTCTTTCCAGTGCTTAATGAAGTTACTGAGTAAATGACTACTCAGGACTCAGCTGATGAACAGGGAAGATTAGATGAAAAACATAATGCTGGAATATAAATTTGAGTCAGACTAATAAGGAGCTCACTTTTTTAAGGGTGAAAAGCCATGATTAATAAACTAGACAATAATAAATCCGAGAAACGGACTCCAATCAATTAATTTATGGCATTTTAGGTAGACAGAGACCCAAAGGCAGCTGAGCTGTCAGTACCTTTCAAGGTAAAACATGGTTTTCAAGTTCTGGGCCAGCAAGAGCTAGTTGTTCCTCATTAAAAAGGGCACCTTCCCCTAAGATAAAATGGAAGATTCCACAGCTTCTCAGAATGTACAGGCAGAAAAAATGCTATGTAAAAGCATAAGAACCAGCTGGGCAGGAAGCCATGACACATGTTTAAGTCTGATGATTTAAATGTTAACTTTCCAAGTTGAAATACATGCTAGGAAGAGGCTCCAACATGATTAAGCCAAAAGAACTAAAGGCAATTAGTAGATCTCATTTACAGTTGCTACGTCTTACTAGTTAATTCTGTGTCAGCCTTAACAGAATCCAGAGAGCTGCTGGTGTTGGCCTGTGTACAATCAGGGCTTTTAGCTGGAGAATCTCCATCTTCGTGAACTTCTATTTGGCTTTTAGAGACAGCAGCAGAAATAACCTAAGATTAAGCAAGTTGAAAAGAAAAAAGCAAACAAAAAAAAAACACCAAAAGAGAAATAAATTGGTATGGTTATATACACACATAAAAACAATAACATAAACAATGGGGTTTATATAGCTGGTTGTTTCAATTTTAGCAATTAACATTTAAATTAGCATGACAAACCTGCAGATGGCCACTCAAGCCATTTCCTACCCTGGCTGATTGGAAGTGAAGCTCCAAACTCTTTCATTCACTTCTTAATTGCAGTAGTAGCCACCACAGCACATTCTCCTATCTTTTGGAACTAGAAAGTTTGGAATATTTCCATGATCATCAAAATTTGCCCAGATTTTCTTGTTTCCATAGCTATTTGTGCTGCCTATAATAAATCTAGTTTAAATCAACAGTCGTATTTGGACTTCAAGTAATTCTTTTAGGCCCAACTAGGTTTTTATACCTAAGCAACAACTAGCAAACAGTTCAGTTCTGAAGGCTATTAGAATTTATTACTGAAGAATTAAGTTTCCTACAGAGAGAGTAACGTAGTATTGATATATCCCTTATTCTGTCTGTTTTTGATGGTTCAGGAAGGTTTTACATAAATATGTAGTTGAATTTTTTTTTTTTTCCATGATGGCAATACAAGAGAAATATTGTGGAAAACATTACAAACATTTGCTTAAGGCAAACAAGACAACCTAAGAATTAGATGTTTTGCAATTTAAATAGAAGTCCTGTTAGTGTTCCCTATAGAGAATACTAACACATAGGGAATTCCCCATAAAGATTTAGGCTCAGGCACCTGCAGGGCTTGGGAGGCCCCATCATCCAAAGATTCATCCATTTTGAGCTTCTTTAGCTGTGGAAGGGCCTTTTCATCGCGTTCCAAAGCTCTTTTTGGACTGTCAGATGCTCTTGTGTTTTCAGATTGAGTCCTTTCATTGTAAGGTATTTCTCCTTTG
>JAVCKT010098684.1:0-10528 GCA_032273925.1 Rhynchotus rufescens | reverse complement strand
GGTTTGGAGACCTCCAGAGAAGGAGACTCCACAGCCTCCCTGGGCAGCCTGTGCCAGGGCTCTGTCACCCTCACAGTCAAGAAGTTCCTCCTGACCTGGAGATGGAACTTGCTGTGTTTCAACTTACACCCATTGCCCCTTGTCCTATCGCTGACCACCACCGAGAAGAGCTTGGTGCCTTCCTCCCTACATTCTCCCTTCAGGTATTTATATGGCCCTATTAAACAACACACTCACAGGACAGGTAGGAGCAGAACATACGCAGACACACTGTGATCCATATATTAGTACCTAAGTAGAGGGAAAGCATCTTCCCAAACTGGGCTGGTGTCCTAAGCTGTTAAGGGACAGGACCACGATGGCACAGACATGAAAGGTATAGGAGCTTCGAAACATGCTTCAAATTCTCCCCAGCTCTGCAGTGCACCACAGACCCGTGGATTTCCCATAAACAGTAAACATCAGCAAGAAGGTACCCATATGACCCTAGAACATAAACCCCAGTTTATAAGAAAAGCATCCAAAACCAAAGCAAAACAAACAAGAAAAGCAACAAACAGCAGACAACCTAGTTTAGAGAATAAACCCCAAAACCTTATTTTTCAATTTTGCAGGTGTTCAGGGGACATTAAGGCCAATACTGCAAGATCTGCAGGCCGTATCGCAGTCAGATCCTCACCTTTTGCATTCTAGTAAAAACACAAGTCAAAGCTATACCTTTTAGTACCCAAAAATACACAAGAATCTTTGCCACAACAGTGACAGAAGCCAGGTTATCTCCCCACCAAAATGCTCTCCATTAGCATCAGCAGACTTGTGACTCAAACTATGTCCTAGGATTTAATGTATTATTCAATTTTACATTTGTTCTCCCATCTGGAGATGGCAAATATGCAAGACTGAAAGTCCAAATCTCATCTGCTGTGTAGCTTAACCAAAAGTGTCTCTTGTTTAAGCAAGAGACAGACTCTAAATCAAGACAAACTACAGTCCATTTTAAGGAGAATTTTGTTTTTCCCTATCTTTCATTAGACATTCAAGAACTATAAATCCTAAGGCGAACTGTGACAGAACAGATCATGAGTGATAAAAACATTCTCTTTAGAAGTAGTATTTGTCTTTCAGAAACATGAAAATGACCTTTTCAATAAATCAGATGACATAATTAAGTCTAAAACTCTTTAAAGAAATCAAGAAAATAACTAGATTCATTTTTATGCTAATAACAAGAAGCCAGAATTTGTTTTGTCTTCCAACTGCTCACGGACAGGGACAAATGATAGTGCTTGTTAGGTGAGTCCTCTACCCCTATTTAGTGGCACCTTCTGCAATAGAGGATCAGACTTCATATGAGTGAGGGTACAGAGATTAAACAGACACATTAGTGTGTAAAAAAGTAGTGATTGCTTTTCATTTTTGAGCTCCAAACGCTTTATAGAAACAAATATTTCCAGGGTAAGCAGCAAGGCACCAGCCTTCTCTCCAGTTTGCACTTGCTGCCTTCCTCCTCCCCACCCCCATAATTTTAAGAGGATTCTTTGCAAGATAAACAGTCAGGCAGGTGGATCCATCTGTGCTGGAATTGCTATTTCTATGGCTAGTTCTCTTCTTATAAATGAAATTTAATTTGTTCTTGACAAATCCTAGTGTAACTGCAACAGAAACATTGATTAATCTAGCTTGGTTCATATTTATTTATATTTGAATGCCACCTGCTCAGAGCTCAAGGATCTGTGAGGACAACGATGGTTGCAGCTTTGCTCCCTGCAGACTGTGCCCAGCTGCTCCTGGCTGGCAGAAAGGGGCCTATTGGGTTTGATCTTCCTGCTCTTCAGCCTCCTAGCTTTAGGAAAGGAGCTTGTAAGTTCAGCTTGCATAAAACAGAGGCAGGTTTTCTGTAGCCAGAGTTAAGCAGGAGTCACTCAGTATTGAAACAGGTTTTACTCCACAGTAACTCTTTCTCTGAAGTGCCTATTATACAAACGTGTGCTTTGCAGCAGTGAAACTGCAGTTTTGCTCCTGCCTTTAAATCAGGCAAAACCACTTCAAGGACATCTTCAGATGTGCAGGCAAGTCTCCTTCTGTTGACTTAAACAAGCTCCGACTTAAATGCACTTAGTCCAGAAGCTGCTTCTGGAGAAAATAAAGAGCCCAGCAGCTCCCCTCATCCTTGGGGGCGGCTGCTTCTCTGATGGAGAGATTCCCAGGAGGGAGCCTGGCCTGCAGGGCTGTGCTGGGTTGTCCTCTCTGTGGCTAGAAATGGATTTTCTTCTGCTTCCAGCCCTTGGGAAGGGGAGGAAAACATGCTCCCTCGTCAGCATCAGGGATACCACAAGTTATAAGGACTGCATTGCTCCTCCTGTGCCTGTCAGTGCAGGGCTGTGCATTCCTGCTGTCCTGCAGCTGTGCCTGCGGCGCGCAGGAACGTGAGCAACAGCCACGTGCAGGACGGCAGGGATACAGCTGCCCTGGAACAGTCACCACACATTCCCAGCTTCCAGGTTTTTAGCATTGCAGCCTTGACCTTACGCAGGACAGCTGGTGGATGCTGCAGAAGTACTGGAGTCACCGCAGGGCTCAGCGGTACCAGGGAGGCAGCTCCGAGACACCAGTCCCCTCGGCAGCCTCACCCACAGGCTGCCAGCAGCCCTTCTGGGGCACCAGCTCTGCCTCCAAACACCTTCTCAACAGAAAGTACAGATCCCACAGGCCCTTTCTTAATGAAAATTTCCACTTCTTCCTCCAATTTAAAAATAGAAGAATGGAAAAAGCCCAGTGTATCATCAATACTTAATAAGTACAGTATGGACATATGATCATCTATTTTAGGGATGATTTTTCCTCTTTTTTTTCCTTTCTAAAAAGAACATTATCAGTCCCTAGCACTAGTTTAGTCCTGAGCACCCTGGTGAGTCAATGGCAACTGCTCTGGGGACGCCGGCCACTGGACAATCTGTTTTGGGAATGGAGAAGGGGCCAAGTTCTGCTTGGCTCTTTCTAGGGACCTTAGCTTGGAAATAATTTAAAACAAAACAAGCAAACATAAATGATGATTTGCTTAAAACAAGAGCCCTTTTAACAAGTTGCACTTCAGTTTGACACACGTGAAGGAATTTCCTGACAGAAGGATGTGGAAGAGAGTCATTAAAAGAAGGCGGGAGAGAAAGTTGCTGTCACAGCCTCAAGTGTTTCTTGACATTTTTAGTATCTACCCCTTAGTGTCCAGAAAAAATGCCTTGTCTTCATCAACAGCAGTTCTCACCAAATCCACAGGAAGAAGCATTTTACACATTAACTTGCTTACTGCCCTAAAGGGCTACAAGGAAAAGAGGAATATTTAAATCATATTTAACCTTCCCAAAGTTTTGGAGTACAATTTTTTGAAGGTCAGGAAGACTGGAGGGAGTCTGGATTTCACTTCTCCTATTCCCTTTCCTTCCATTCAGGAGTGGTTCTTTCACAATTAGTGGCTGAAACACTAGAACACAAATAATACTCTTATTTATGAGCTATGAAAAAAACAAGCAAATTAAGAGGCTGAGTTGTGCATTATTTGCAGGAGGGGTCCCACCCTTCCCCTTCGTAGTTAAAAAAATACACTGGGAAATGACCTTCCATTCCCTGCTGCTGGAATTATTAGGCGTCTTGAAAAAATATTAGCAAAGAGAAGGGTACAGCTAAGAAACTGCCACTTCAAACTACACCAAATGAAGTCTGCATTTGGTCAGTGCCACCCTCCTTTACCCCAGTTATTTACCCAGATCCGCTCACACACCATAATGGGTCCCAGATGCCAGGATGTTTATTCTGGTCCTCCAGCTGCCTGTTTTACGTAAAGCCTACCAGAATTCAGCTTCTGTTTCTCAGAGTAATGAGCATTTCCCATGGTCCGGTGCTGGCTTCAGCCCACCTGGTTGTGCTGGCTCTTGTGCAAAGAATCAAAGGGTTCTTATGCTGCTGTTGCTCCCAGTTACCCATAAATCATAATATCCTGCAGGCAAAATCAATTATGGAAACGCAACAGCACTGTAGCCTGGGGGGATTGGTATTTCCACTATTTAGCAATTATGCTCCCTAAAGCTGAAGCAACTACTCAGCATAAGAAGCTGCTCCGGAAACGCAGTCGCTGTCCTGGTTCTTGGCCCCAGCACACATATCCAACGTATAAAAATAATATAACGATGATCCTATACCTTTGTGGCAGGCTCCGGTTATAGTAGCAACCTCTCAGCTGTGTTTCATACCCCACCCATAGTAACAGGAAGTTTTTGCTTTTCAAATAGTTTCTCATCTTGATCCACCTATAGCATCAACACGAGTCACTTATATTCTTTCCATTCAGCATCTGTGCTGTAATTTCACTCACTATTTACTTTAGGTTTCCTACCTGGTACTTACTGATACCTACCCTAATGGCCTCCTGTTTCTGAGGTAAAAACACTGATTGCTTTACTGCCCACGCTGCAGCTCTGTCCACATGGCCGTGCTATCTGCTGGGCTGCCAAGTCCCTGTCCCGCAACAGGCAATTAACCCTCTAACTTGGATCAGGAAATCTTGCAAATACAACAGGCAAAATTCAGTCACGCAGGGAATTTCGGTGGGTGGAAGGAAGAGGAGGAGAACGCAGCAACCTCCTCCATGTGTTCCCATGTTTTCTCAGGCAGGTGGCTTGCAGTGCCACGAACATCCCCTGAAGTGCAGAAGTAGCCTCCTTGCCATCCCTAAACCTACCCCTTTTCTGCAGCTTCCAGCACCACCAGGACCATGCTGGCGGGTGGCACTTGCAGCAGCACCGAAGAGACAACTGCTGCTGCAAAACTGCCCCAGAAGACACCCGCGTTGAGCCTCTCCCTTTCTGGATTATGATACCAAAAGCTCTGCTTGGTGCACAGAGGGGTCCACAGGGCTGAGGACTAACTGAGGGCAGTCTCAGCAACACGTTACTCCCCAGCGTGGGCCACCAGGCTGTACTTCCTTCCCGCTCTGACCCAAGCGCTAGAGCCCTCAAAACCCAAAGCAGGAGTTGCTGTTACTACTTAAGCAGCAAAACAAAAGCGCCTTGAAAATGCCCAAGCAGCCAAGTTAAAGAACAGATAAAAATATATAGAGACATAGAAGAAGTGGAAAGCAGCAGTCTGAGTGGAAGGTGGGAGACACAGCAGCCTGGAGCTGCCCTCAGAGACGTCGTTGTTCACAACCCTCGGACGGGGGTGCCACGGCTCAGCCGGCTGGAGTGTCCCCAGGCATAATGGCATTTTATGCCCGTGTGGCATAAATGCCAGGCATTTTATGCCCGTGTGGCATAAAATAAGTTGTCACAAGGGCACGAGGGGCACGCAGCCCGCAGGCCCCTTGTGGGCGGCACTCGCCACAGACGCGCAGGCCGCGGCCAACGCCGAGGGCCCTCAAGGGCTGGGCTGAGGCGGGAGGTTCAGCCACCCCACGTGTCCTACCCCGGCAGCCCGAGGCACCGTCACAGCCCACCCGGCCCTCATCACGGCCCCCACAGGCTCTTTGGTGGGTCCTTGCTCTCGCCTCCTGGGCTGCGCATACAGCAACAGGTCCAACCCAGCAAAACAGGGTGACTTGTTGCAGAAGGAGGGAAGACAGAGATGCAAAACACCTTCACAAGAGTATGTTCACTCTTATATATCACAAGATATATATTATTTGCTAAGTGATACGTCCAGTATACCCACCGAGCTCCAAACAATGCTTTCACAGAGCATTAGATAAACCAGGAAGAATTAAGGATGGAGCCTCCCTCAGCTTTAGCTTGTGGCCTTGCCTGAAAGAAGACAGATTATGAAAAGATCACTGCAAAACTGAGCTGAAATCTGGGTGCGAGTCAGCTTAGCGAGTGCACTCACCCTGCAGCTTGATCAGGCCATTTATAGCATCTCACATCTGTGTACAGACCCCAGAAGACAACGTGACAACTTCTTCCACACTCCAAAACGTTTTGTGCAAAGCCATGGAGAATTTGGGATATCCTCTTTACATATGGGTTGAGCTGGGACCAAGCCAGAGCTGCTGTGACTGTCAGACCTGTCTCATCTCCATGGTTTTCAAAACAACTTAAATAATTTTGTCAAATAAAAGCACCAGCAAGTGCTGGGATTATTTCTTGTTGAGAATAGCTAGTAGGAAAAAATCCTAATTTAGCTCGTTGCTTTATTGCTCATCTTTGCTGACTCACCACCTAATGCTGATATGTTAAATAAGTAAAGATGGATGAAATATACAGCAGCTCTCATCTTGCAGTTCCCACTGTGGTAAAAATATTCAGACTTTTCTTATTTTAGGGAAGGCTGCAGGATACCGATGCTGTGCAGCATTTCCACCATTAATTGATCTCCCTATTGGAGGCAGGAAATCAAGCAATAACACGACAGAAATAAAATAAGGTTCTGTTCATCTTCTAGAATCAAATGTGCATCTTCCTGCCGTGCCAGGACATCAGCTAAGACTAAAGCTACTAAGCAATCCATACTTTTTATATTAATTTCATTTGGGTTTTGACCAATTTGAGGCCGCTGCTGGAAAAGAATCAATTTCTCCTATGGGGGTGGGGTGAGAGTGGAATTAACTATTGCAGCAAAAACACAAAGGAAACATTTCACATGATCTTAATTAAGAGATTCACTGGCACAGTATCACATCAGCTACAGAACAGTCACGACAACCGTTACCTAAGGAGCAAACTCCAAGGATAACTATCAGATGACAATATACCTGATATATACCTGGTAGCTATAGCCATATCTGCTGTTTACATAATATGCATTAATGCATATTATACATATATTATGCATATAATATGCATTCATTCATATGCTATAATATGCATTAATATAATATGCCTCATATAACCCTCATATGTTTACATAATACGGGTTTTGTCTACAGTGAGCAAACCACTCGGAGCGGAGCAAAGCGCCACTTCGGCTCAGTGGAGTCGTCGTGCTGTCCTGGCAGTGAACGGCTCCGAGCTTCCCAAACAGTCACTTCAGAAGTGCATTTAGGCAAGCTCTGCCATTTTACACCTGCAACACATGTGAAAGGGCTGCAGGGTCCTGCGGGACAGCCACAGCCAAGATGGGCTGTCCAGGGAAAGGGGCAGGAAAGGAAAAAAAGGAAAGGGTCTTCAAAGGAGGCCCCCGCGCTGCAACGCAGCGTCTCTCGGGACTGGCTCTGGCCAGGCACGAGTACCCGGCCACGCAGCACTGGCACATGGGTCAGGATCCGGCAGCTGCTTGTGGGATGGACAAACACATTCCAAGATTCCAAGATTTTGCATCTGTGCAGCTCTCTCCCTCTCCGAAACTGCCCAAAACAAACGGACAAACCACAAGTTTAGAAATGCAGTTACGTGATTAGGAAGTTCTTTCAGTACAGGAACACCTAAAATGGATTTTTATGTAACAGAATGATAACAACAACCTGCAGAGTAGCTAATAACTATATTATCATGCCCAACACGTGCTCATTCAGTTTCTTCGCAAGTTCCCCATTCTTAAGATGGGGTTATGTTTTCATTTAAGCCCAAAGTTTCTGAATTAACTTTGTGAACTGGAAAGAAATTGCCCTATGGGATATTACAAGTAACTTGATTGTACTTCCAAATGATTATATTTACACTGCGTATCACTTGTGAAATGCTCCACAATGTAACTACAGAAGCTAACATATTAGAGCAATAACATTGAGCCTACAGTAAAAAAAAAAGTCCTGTAAATTGCCATAGCCACTTTCTTAAAAACACAGGAAATACTAAGTCAGAAGAGACTTGACAGTAGGTATTACCAGCTGCTTCAGAAAACAGCAACAAAAGCAGCTAACAAAAATCAAAATAGAACCTAACATTTGTTTGTTCTAGTTCACTTAGGATCCTACTCACAGGAAAAAGAAAAAAGATTAAAAACTCCTTCTATTTCTACATTTAAACTCAGGCCTAGATTCCTCCCCCCCAATCACTGTTTTTTCCCCTAGAATGAAGAGCCATCAAAACTAAGAAGACACTGAGGGCATTATACAAGACGACAGTGAGGGGGCCTCTCCAATTAATTAATCCTGCCTTTCCAAATTAAACCTAACATAGAGTAAAGCCTTTTTTTCCCCCAAACAAAATACATCCTAAAAATGCATGTCAGTGTTTTGTCTTAGCACTACCCCTTCCACATACACCCCATTTGTACCGTAGCAGGAATGTAATCTATGCTTAGCATTTTGCTTGGAGGAATCCTGCAGGAATTTGGGGTCAGCAGTTGCCATAGGCTGTAAAGTTACACAAAATTACTTTTAAGTGAGTTTATCAACAAAGCAAAAATGTAACCTTGAGCAGAGATGTAGGGGCTTGATAGGGTAAGTGAGAACCTATCAGGCTGGATATGCTGTCAGTGACAGAAAGTGCTATGGGAATTGGTCCTCTCTGCTGGAGCTGTGACAAAGACGTGAGGCTTTATAAAGGTTTTAAACTTTAAAAAAGGTTTTAAAACAATAAGTAAATATTGGCAGGCATAATTAGTATCCGACAAGCAAGAACGTTTAAATCCTAATGCAAAGGACTGTTAAACAAGCCCAGTTCCTGGCGCACAAGCCGTGCGAGGACGGGAGCTTTGCTCCCTGTGGCTCCGCGCCGGGCGGTGGGGAACGCGCAGGCCACGTCACTCGCTCCAGCCCCGCGAGCGGGAAGCAGTGCCGGCAGCTGTGCTTCCCACGCCAGACATCAGCGACATGGAGCTGCTGTCAAGACAAGGGAAGCTGCAGTCGCCTTCTTTGTCCTCCCACAGTCTCAAGGGCTTTGTAGAATTCTGCAAAACCCCCAAAACGGAACGGGGCTAATTCCATGAATCCCGACAGCCAGCCAGGAAGCCAGGGTGCTTTGCACAAGCCAAGCGAAGGTTTTCCACATGATGTCTCTTAAGTGACACCAACTCCACGAGAGGAAACCAGGGCACCGGGCACAGCCACGCTGCCTCCTCAGGTGCATGGGCAGGAGTCGCTTCCCCCACAGCACCAGTCCTACTCCTGCATGCCCAGGAAGGCTGGAATTACAGCCATTCCCTCCGCGGCAGGGCACTCCTAAGGAATCACAAGGAGCGACTTCTTAAGCTTTCCCCCTCCAAAAAAGAGAAACAAAAAAATCCCTATCATATCAGAGGGAGGGGAAAGAAAAAAAAAAGAAATAAAAAGAGAGAGAGACAGACAGACAGACAGAGACAGACAGAGACAGAGAAGAGCAAGAGAGAGGGGGAAAAAAAAGTCCCAGCATCTCTCTACCTCAATAAATTCCAGACAGATTAAGACTGGCCCTACAAGAGACAGAGCCTGAGAAGGGATACCTGTGCGAGGGTGCAAACAGCCAAGGCTGCATTCCTGTTTTTCCTTCAGGCTTGTTTGCTCTCAATTCCCAGAATTGCTGGGCAGGCGGCTCCTGCTCGGCGTGTGTCCGTGGATCAGCAAGGGCTGCCCAGCAGCTCCCAGGGCCCTGGTCAGGCTGTGCTCGTGCTTTGGCTCCCCTCCACTCACCCGCACTTCCCTGTGGCAAACCCGCATCGCTTGGGATGCCAAGAAGCTGGGTTCCTTTGCCTTTAACACACTCCCAAAGCCTCTTCTCTGCAACTGTATTTTAGCAGTGACACACTTTTATTCTGCTGATAAATGAGTATGACCACTTCTCTTTTGCTGTCCAGTACAGTAGCATCCAATCTGCGCAGGAAAAAAAAATTCCCCAGCTGGAAATTCCACAAACCTTTGGACTTCCTGAAGCTGAATCATTATCTGAAGCAAGGAAGAAAGCAAATATCTGTAACCTTGCAGCTGTGTGAACAGAGACGCCTATGAGCAAATGTCTCTTCATGTAAACAGCTCTGTCACAACTTACCTAGTATTCAAAGGCATCTGTATTTTGGATGCATTAGTTGAAGCAGTCACTTAAGAAATTTCTTTAAATACTAAGCTAAAGGAAAATCATTGCTGACACTAAACACAGTAATGGCTCAGAGAACTGGAAATAAATATTTTTCTTGTAATATTAAGACTTTTTATCTTTATACAAACTGCTTAAACTCCATATAAAATGTTTATAAGCCATCAAAAAAAAGCACCACAAATAACACCTTTAGCATCCGCACAGCTATGTTTAAGCAACCTGGGACGACCTGTAATGTCCATCACAAGTGGATTAATAACTCTTGTTTTGACACTGCTTCAAGGCTTTCCCTGTCCCTCCATGAATCCTGTACAAGCAAACTCTGTGATAAGTAAGGCACCCCTCCAGCAACTTATTAATAGCAAGAAAAAAATACTACATCAATGTAATCTCTCGAAGGATGTTAGTAAATGAGTAATCAATACGCACATTTGAAATGAGCAAAGAGACAAGATTAACTCTTGGAAAAAACAGGGTGTATAAGTGGTTCCACCTAAGGCAACTGCCAAGAAGGTGGTCACTGGCCACCAATGAGAAGAGCTTGGCCCCTTCCTCCCTGCATTCTCCCTTCCTGAACTTATACATGTTAATCA
>JAVCKT010098683.1:0-10529 GCA_032273925.1 Rhynchotus rufescens | reverse complement strand
GATTACCTGATATATAATTGCTGTTAGAATGATAGATTGGTTGATATGGGGAGGAAAGGAGGAATCCGGAGGAATCACAGACACAACACATAGGAATCTGTAATTATATCTACAAGTATGTGTGGGCCACGAGCCATATGTCTTGGAAAATGGCAATCTAGTTAGCACTGCAATATTTTTTTCCCCCATTAATTCACTTAAGATGTATAAGGGTATGTATATATGGAAACCAGTTGTCTGAATGAAAGCTGAAGTGTTTCATGAAAAGTATAAATTTAGAAACTACTGAACCTTTAGAATTTGGTTTAAGAAAAAGTAGAGGATGCCTAGTGTGAGAAATTAATGGTTCTCTTTTATGAACTAACGTTAATGTGCTGTAAATTGCTTTAGCCCTCCTGCAGTCTATAAAACAGCATCATTAACATTTTCAGGAACAAAATGGAAATGGGGAATATTTTAATTTTTGAATAACAACAACAATTCAAAATGCCATTTAAATTCTGAAATTCAAAAATAGCAAAAAAAAAAAAAAAAAAAAAAAAAAACCCTCAGCAAACCATTTTGTGTTACAAGTCACTGTTACCAGAAGATTCCCAGCAGCAGG
Organism: Rhynchotus rufescens; assembly: GCA_032273925.1. Lineage (NCBI taxonomy): Eukaryota > Metazoa > Chordata > Aves > Tinamiformes > Tinamidae > Rhynchotus > Rhynchotus rufescens. The sequence goes on along the minus strand of JAVCKT010098683.1, from coordinate 9,925 downwards.
GTTGCTTCCTTCCTGTCATTGACTTGTGCCCGTGCCATCTCTCACAGGTTCTCGTAACTGCTGCTGGAGTTAATTGCCTGGCTTAGGGGCAGAATGCCTTTCCTTAGCATCCAAAACTTCCATTTCATTCCGTGAGGTCGTGAGGTGGTTGAGGTCTTCAAAACTGGACTTAGTAGTTTTTTCCAGTGCTGCTTTTGTTTCAAATGTGGTTTTAGGGGCAATTAAAAATGAATAAATTGATTAAATAGAGTATATTTATATTCTAACAGTGTACATCATCTGTACTTTCAAAGTAAATCTGTAGTCAAAATAGCTTGGTTTCACTAAATTATGATTAATTCAAGGTATAATTTACTAAATTTACAGTTTTAAGAGGTAAAAGAGAATGCCTTTACTAAATAGGGACAGTTTATAGTGTATTTCACATTTGTTTGAATAAACCTTGCTCAGCACAAATCAGGTAGCATAAAATGGCTTTTTCTGACCAGCAAACTTCTAATATAAGTTGGGTGAAAAGGAAAACTCAGATTTCAGCTGTGACAAAAATGATCTTTAAATATCTCCGAAACAGATGGGAAGAGAGATGGACTCTGTGGAGGAGGAAAATTACCACAGACTAAGTGAAGTAATTCAGTAGATTTCATTTCAGATACACTGTTCTGCTGTTCATTAGAATGAGTTCAGTGTTTTTGCTTTATAAAAATCAGAGACTTAAATTCCTTTCCTCATACTCATTGTGAAGTTAAAAATGATAAAAGTAATAGTCTGCTTTATCCTCTGTTTTTCAGTGATGATGAACACTTGCTAATCCAGCACTACTGCCAAAGTCTGAACCAGGAATCTCCCTTGAGTCAGCCTCGGAGCCCTGCACAGATCTTGATTTCTCTGGAGAGTGAAGAAAGAGGGGAACTAGAGAGGATTCTGGCAGATCTGGAGGAGGAAAACAGGTGAGTTAGGTTCTTAGCAGCAACAGTGATCCGGTGTGCGCAAGGGTACAGATAAAAGTGAATAAGGGAAACTAATAAACCCCTGTAGTTGGGCTGTCTTTTTAAATAAGTTGGTTCTGTTAAACAGCCCAGTCCGTTCAATTTCTTCTCAATAAGAGAGAGATGATGAGGCTGAATTTTGTGTAGTCATTAACTCAATCCCTCTTTCAGTGCAATGATGAGTCAGCACTGTTGCCATTAGTTTGTTTCTTAGAACCCTCAAAATGATAAATCTCAAAGAGCATTACTTCAGTTTTATGTTATTTTGCCATTTTTGAGGAAAATGTGCAGATTTCCCCAAATTCTATCAAGAAATCCTGTTTCTTTTTGGAAACGACCATTGGAAGACATACTTTTCTTTAAAGGTAGGTCTCTAGGATATGTGAATTTTTTAAGCATTAATTCTGAATTCTGGAGTCTTCATTAACCGCAAGAAAAAGAGACTGCGTTCTTGCAACATCACACCATGTAGTCTTGTTTCTGCGATACTCGGGCCCTTGTGCCATCTGCATAAAAGCTGGTAGATCTTAACACTGGCAGATTCAGAAGCACAAACATCAGCTATCAAAGAGCAGAAACATACATTAGATTTCAAAAAAATTGCCTTGTGTTATCGTTAGCCTTTACAGTACAGTCCATTAGTATTTTATTTCTCTTTTTTTCGTGCTGTTTTAAGAACTAAATACTTGATCTCATGTGCAATTAAAGTATAGTGCAGTCATCATTTGCCTTAGGAACATCAGAGAAATAATTGCCAGAGTTGGCAGCGTCGGAGGCTTTTTCTTTGTGCTGGAGTCTCTTTTGGTGCTGTTCAACCAAGTGCCCCTGCACCCTGTCATCTCCATAAGGCTGTGACTGACAAATGGCTAAACCTGCAGACCAGCTTGAGTTGGTTTTGGCATAGGGAAGCCTGAAAAAAAAAGTTATTCAGCAATAGGAGAATGGTGTAAACCTGCCTTGTCGTTCCTTTGGACTTGTATCAGCTGCTTCTCTTTCTGTTTTAGCCAAGCCTCAGGGAAGAGCCTGTTCTCCATAAAGATCAGTTTTAATTTTCAGTAGACCTATCTTTAGAGCTCTCTAGAGGTAATTAAGATCATCAGTAGTTTGTTTCATACATGCATTTTTCAATAAAGATATAATTGGCTATAATAGTTACTTTATAAAACTACCTTTTCTTTCTCATGCCCTCATGCTTACAGTTTCATTGCAGCCTTGCTGAAAGCCTGAAGTCTGACCATTGAAGATGATTAGTTCTAACTCCTAAAATCTAACCATTTTGTATGGGGAATTTGTTGCAGGTGGAGTACATAGATGCAAACTCACCTGAGCAACATAGGTATAATTTGTAACATCCCTGACTATCCTCCCTCCCATGTCTTCATGCAAATACTGACTGACCCTTTCCTTACTCCAAGAACAGTAAACTAAGATCTGCAAAGTAACAGAACTCTCTCTGTTCACATGTAATTATAATCAAGGACAACATTTCTCAGCCCTTCCACATGTCATTTAAATGCTTCTGAGACTTAAATAATGGACAGGAGAGTGAGAAATAAAGAGAAATCGGCAACTTTGCTGTTTTCTTCAGTGGTGCTTCAGATAATATGGAGTGTTACTGAGGCATGAAGGACGAGGAATGTGTTCCAGACAGAAAACTGTGGGGAAAAAGGGGTCTTGCTCAGCCAACAGTGGAGAGATCTCACTTGAAACAAGTCCTGAACTTTTAATATGTAATACGTAAATCCAAAATACTTTCCAATGTGGAAAAAAAAACAGTATTTTAAAATAAGCTGTCATACTTTGCATTTTTAGGATTTATGTGGTTAAGAGGTATTGTGTAACTGGTACTAGTTATCCGTACTAATAGCTACAGGGTTGGAGGAGGTTATTTTTTAAACAGCACTAGGTATTGAATCATAGAAGAAGAAAAGAAATTGGGATGTTTTCTGTCTGTACACAAAATAAATTGCCCACCAAAAAGGAAACCACCCTTTAAATCAGCCTATTAGAAAAAACAGTAATTGAGCAACCACATAACCTTGTGTGTAGATAGCTAAATATGCAGAAAATTTCCTTTTTGGGATTTATGGCTTAAAATCAGGAATAACAGGTTGAATCTCTAACAAGAGCTATACCATAAGAATACCTTCTTAAAAGGTTGCCAGTCCTAGATTAAATGACTATAGGCTTGGTTATAGCATATATTGTTTATTTGTTTGATATTGGAGATGCAACTAGGGCTACTACAGCAAGAGGGGGTTGGTTTGGTGTGTTTTTAACAAAATTCTGTTAGCTTAAGAAATGGATCATCTGAAAGGAGCCATAGTTACTAGATGCCACCAACAAGCAACCTGTCTTTTTATGGCAGAGAAAGGTCTTCATGCAGAGGGACCAATAGGTCTATTTTGATGCGGCAGTGTGGAGGTCACCCTGCTGTGATTTTCATTGATTATGACAAAATCATGACTTTTGTCTCTCTACATTTGTCTCTGCAAGCTTCTATAAATAACTTGTACTTAAGATGTAAGGCAGAAGCTCTGAGGAGAACAAAGTTCTTGCTTCTTGTCCTGTTATTGTCAGAACCAGATAACTGTGCTTTGAAGCAAGAATCAGTGATTCTTGTCACAAAACCAAGCCATTCAGACAGGAACGGTATTTCCCCTTTAGGTCTCTATATATTTCTTGTGACCAAATCCTGCCTTGAGTAGTTCAAGGCTGAGTTTGACTGATAGCAAAGGTAACCAACAAACCGTGCTCTAACTCCTCGTGTGATCCTTATTCCAGGAGGTAGATGTAGATTCCTTCTTATCTTATTGCAGAAGTGCTCCATAAGTTAACACTGCTTGTTGTTGCAGCACTCCAATGTAGTGAATCTCTAGTTTGGGAACAGGATGAATACGATGTAAATCCCATTGCGGTCTCCCCCTCGGCGCAGGCTTGCAGCAGCTGGATTGTTTCATTCCAGGGCCAACACCTCCAGCGCGGAGAGGCCTGTGCGCGTTGCCGGAGCGCGGCTCCCCTCTGGTGCCGCCTGGGAGCAGTGCCTGTTCCCAGCAAGGCGAGGGGCCAGGAGACCAGCTCGCGAGACAGGCACCGTCGTCCTCTCACGGCCAGAACTTGGCCCAGGCGCACTTTGCTGGCTGGACAGCGAGGACTCAGGGTTCTCTGCCCATCTTGTGTTACTTGGCAGTTCCATTCAGCACATCCCCCTTCTCACAGAAACTGGAAAAGGTGCCATTAAGTACCAGCAGACAGTAATAGTGGGATATTCAAGGCACTCTGGTCATTTCCCTATCTTCTTCTCCTGCTCTCCCTACTCTCTCACTTTTAAAATAGCCTTTCTCCTTTATACTTTATACTTAAAATAGCCTTTCTTTATACTTCTTGGTTTTACTTTTCTTCATCTCTTTTTAGCTGTTTGTAACATGCTGACCTCCATTGGGTTTTCAGCTGCAATTTTTGGTCTCCAAATATCTCACTCTTGACTTGTTGAGATGAAAGAGGCTCTTTGAAATTGAAATGTTGAGTTTTTTGCTTTTAGACAATTTAAAAAGATCTGTTGCCTATTTGGAATTCTTCTGGAATGTATAATCCAAATTATAAACTAACCTAGCTGTGACACAGTTCTGGCTGTTTCTTTTCGACTGCAAAGACCTCTTGTGAGATATTAATTATTTATCTGCTAGAATTTTCAGACCTTGGTGCTTTTGTAGCTAGTAAACAGGACTTCCTTAAATTATTTATTCCTAAAATTTGACTCTTAAATAATTTATATTTGCTAAAATCTAACATTTTAGAGAATATTTTCAAATGGTAAGACTGTTTCATTTGAATATTAGGCCTTCAGATTCATGCTCAATTTTAAAATCTTGTGATAAGACCATTTCTTGATATACTAAGTAGGCATTAGAATACTTCTATCATTTTCTTGCAATATAAAAGAAAAAATCTAAACAATTATAGAACTATTCCAACAGTTCTGTATGTTTCAAACTGTTTTGAAATTTTCTTGAGAGTTGAATATATTTCAGGAGCAGGTGAGGTCCTGTTAGGTCCATCTAAAACAGCGTATTACTTTGTTTATAGTTTAGTGTACCATACTCATATTAAAAAAGCAAACATTGGTTTTGTGGTAAGCCAGTCTCAGAATTTTTTGCAAAGAATTTTTTTAAATGTTTTTCCTTTATTTTCATGAAAGAAAATTTCTCAGAATTATAATTGACTGAATTTTATTGACATACTTTATAAAAAGAGACTTCTCTCTCTCTCACTTTTTTCCCAGCTTCCAGCTGTATTATAGCAGGGACTGGATAAAACGACTTCTCTAATCTGAGCTTTTTGGCTTTCTTTGGCTTTACTGAATTGCACTGAGAGCACAAGGGGCTGTGTGCTACTGGAGAAGCACTAACACCACGAATCCCAAAGCTGCTCCAGTTTCCTCTGGTTGCAGTATTCCTTCAAATGTGTGGGCTGATGAAAAGCCTCCTCAAATAAGTTCCTTAGTTGCCAAAAGCTGGAAAGAGATGCATTACTAAATGTACTGTGCCTCCTTTTGATATTTATTTTGGAATTAAAGAAGTGGAACTCAGTCTTCTGAGTGTGAAGCATCATATGTAAACAGTGGCACTCTAATAAAGGATGGAGTAGGTGTTTCAGTTAACAACTTTGTCCATTTCTTCAAACCACTGTTATTTTGTAGGGAGATGAAAGGAAACACAAATTCACAAATCTCAACTGCCTCTAAGCAGAACTTTCAGCAAATGGGGTCCACTAGGGTTTTCCTCACCAGGCAATTAATCCTGCAAATGATGGATATTATTAATAACTCATGAGCTGTTTACTACCCAGCTCTTTATGGTAGTGTAAATCAAGATTACATTGCAAGCTTCCTATGTTATTTTTCTTCATGAATGTTTAAAAAAGGTGCAAGCACAATTAATTTTTCTTTGAATATTTCTCTTATGGAAATTGTTCCCAGCGGAGAGGAGATGCGTCAGTTTTATTTGTCTGTGACATCCCTTGAAAAGTCACCCAACCTGAACTGTGGTGCAGTGAGGCTGGACTTCTGAGCATTCCCGGTACTTGCTCAGTCGCATTCATTTTGAAAAGGTTATGCTTTTAACTCCCCGTTCTCTTACTTTTTAAGCTGAAAACATAAGAAATACTCTTTCTTCAGCATGTGAATGCTCCATTCTGAGGGCTGTGGACAGTTCCTTGGACGTCTGGCTTGCAGCAACATTCCTTTTTCACCACAAAGCTGAAAACTATTGCAAAACAAGAGCTAGGAAAAAGAGCAGACTGTTTTCTCCTCTTGGAGATTCTTACAGCAGTTTGAAATGATTTCTTTCTTCGTTTCAACTTTTTTTTTTCTCATATGTAAATACAAATCCTTAGTCATATATATTAGGTTCCAAATATTATTGATATTATTGATCACTGCACCACTCTTACAGTTCTGAAGTCAGTTATCTGGTTAGTCTTTTAATTCTCAGAAGTAAGGACTCTGTAACAGTAGTGAGAAGGTGCAGCTACCAAAAAAACCAATGTTGATGCTCAGGAATAACCTGTGTATTTTTTTACAGTGACATGTAAACATTTCTTTCTTCTAACAATATTACTATACGTGGCTATAAAAATTCAGCAATATCTTTGCTTGGATAATACCAGTACCCTTGACAATATATTTTTCTTTAAGCATTAAGAGATTTTTTTTTAACATTTATCATTAAAGGCATTTTAATATAACCAGAAGCAGCAGGAGAGAGGCTTACAAACCCTGACTGATGGGGGAGTTGGGTGGGTTTAGTTGACTGAGGCCATAAATGTGTAGATACCACCTTGAGTCTGGGTGCCTACAATGCTAGTTACTTTGTGACCAGCAAACCCCTGTTTCATATTGCCCGTCTTACAAAGCTACTGCCACCTACAGCACTGTACAGTGTTAGGGTCCACATGTGAGCTAGACAGTCCCCATCTCCACCTCCTTTTACGGTTAATGCAGTCAACTAAGAAATTTTTAAAGGTTCTTAGGAACCATGTGTTTTTAGATCTCTTCTGTAGAATAAAAGCGCAGTAGCTCATTCTCTACACCTCATTATCTAGGTCTCTGTCAAGCATAGAAGGACCTTAAACAGCTGAGATACAGGCACCTGAAGTATAGACCTCTACGTTTAAAGTGCCTGGTGCTGGCATTTTGGCACCATGCTTGATATGCCACTTACCTGTACAATGCTGGTGTAAGTAGTTAAAAAGCATACAGGTTGGCAGATTTCATGTTAAGGACTGGATGCACTTGGCTGCCAAAAGATTTCCCTAGCTGTACTGATGTGCAATGCACAGTGTACTAAGGTCATCCAGGGCTGAAGATGTCTTATAACTCAGTCAATAACCACCAGGTTCATGTTATTTCATCATAACTCATCATAGTTCAGTGCCCAAGATCCATTGTTGTTAACATAGATGAATAAGCTGTTAAAGCTTAGTTATTTAGTATCAAATATTACATATCTCACAAAATACTTGATTTCTCTGAGTTCAGTGTTGATTTTCTGAAGAGCTGTTTAAAAGAAAAATATTCTGAGCAGTGTCCAAATCAAAAGATGCTTTGATTTGTCATAGTTGGTAGGCACAGGCAACGTTCCAAGTCACATTGCCTTTGTAACTAGAAAGCTCAGACACTTTTGCCTGTGCAAGTCTTTCTGCAAATCCAAAATCAAAATGGAAAATTTTTATACTAAGTACAAATTGAGAGCAGTTTTTAGAGTTTGACTAAATATACATCAATCACACCATTGAAGAGAAATAGGTAGTTGCTATCTGTGGAGTAAAGGACATGTTAATGGTGGGTAGAGGTGATAGGATGGTTATCCAGCAGGGAAAAGCGGGGACAGGTAGTTCCTCCTTGCTGAAAATGCAGTATTCTTGACCTCAAGTGAAGCACCTATAGGCCCATACAGCGTTCTGTGTCTCCAGGAGAACGGCTCCCCCAGGTTATGTGACCCCAAGTTCCTAGAAGTCTAGTGAGGCAAAAATGACATTGCTGCCTGATTGTATAGGCAGCATATGGAGACTTCTCATTTTTGGCAGCTGTATTTATGATCCCGAAATCTTTGTCTCTTATACTGATGCTGAAAACATCAGTAACAGGAAAAAGTAAACAGGTAAACAGGGAGAGTTAACGAGTAGACTCGTGTTCAGAGGTCATAGACTTAGTATGGCTTTAAGTTGTTTTTACAGACAGTAAGCCCTTGAAAGCACTCAGACAATGGGAAATACAGGACTGATGAACTTAGGTGGAATTTAGGCTGTCTGAACACATGTTTTATTCTCACTTAAACACTACTCCGTGGTGGTCTGTATCATTCGCCTATTCCCAAGGCGCACCACCTTAGACATTCATTTATGGGTCCCCCAGTAAAGTCAACGTTTCCAGACCAAGGAAGTTTCAAAGTTTTACTTGAGTGGCCCTGGATGGTTCAAGCACCCTTGAGCTACGGTCACAAGTACAGTGTCCTGTGATGCATCTCTAGCATTGAAACCTGGGAAAATACATCTGGGTCCAGATTAAAACAACTTCAGTGCTTGTCAGAACGTTAGCTAGCTCAGAAATGATTTAAGACTTGTAATCCAAAGATGATACCCTTTCTGTAGAATCATAGAAGACAGCTCCTAGCCAAGCTACACTGGGCAACACTGTGTTAATGGAGATGGATCAGAAAGTGTCCGGTGATTCTGATTCTGCCATCATCTGCGACTGGTCCACCAATGAATCGATAGATTTGCCCTGTTTTACGTAATCCCCTGCAGTTTGAAGTCCTCTCAATTTCCAGACTATGACAATTAATGTTAAACTAGAATTAAACACAAGCAAGAAAAGCTAGTAGCCACTCTTCCCACTTTTCTTCGTTAGGGATCTCTCTGTGTCCACTGGAGCTACATCTTCTGTGATTTAATCCATAAGTCTGTTCTTCTGTGGTGCTAGGCAGATGGCAGATACAACGGCAGAATAGAAGAGAAAGCGTTGAGAGGGTGAGGACAGGGTTCTCAGCTGAGATCAGAAATATTACTTGGAAATGCTACTTAAAAGATGGGACTAGATTAACACCACCTGTTCAAATACAGGTGGGATTTGGCCAGTGAAATGTATCAAGTTAGTCACAGATATTTTATTTCTAATTATAAAGCAAGAACACTCCCTTCTAAACTATTTTGAATCAGACATGAAGGCATTTGTATCTGAATTACTCTCTGATCCTCAATGTTGTTTGTTTATTTTTTTTAGTTCTTTATTTCATAGAAGGACTTCTCTATTTATCTTGATAGTTGAAGCAATAATGGTATATATTTTATAGCATGGTAACTGATTATAAGTATGGTAAGATGCATTTAATTTCCCTTACTTTGAAAGTGGAATTTTGCTTGATGACACTTGGAGCCCTTCAAACTTTGAGTCTGCTGTTTGTAAAATATTGCCTCTATCATACCCTTGGGCAATTCCTCACAGTGTAGGAGTAGTCCCAGCCTGCTGACCTGGAGCCGAACAGGTCTGGTCTAAGTTTCTCAAGGGGAGAAAGCAGAGAGGGACACGTGTTCTGGGGCTGCACTAGGAATGCACAGGGAGATTGGCCAGCCAAGAGTTCCTGTCTATGAGTCCTGGTGGGTGCTTGAGCTGTTTAAGCGGGACTGAAAAACTGAGCTTAATCCAGCCTGTATAAACAGTAGTCTACCTTAAGGTGATTTAAGGCTGAGGAGGGACCTGATCACTGTGTATAAATACCTCAGGGGAGGGAGTGAGAAGGATGGGGTCAGCCTCTTTTCAGTGGTGGCCACCAACAGGACTAGAGGAACCGGCCACAAACTGAAGCACCAAAAGCTCCTCAGGAACTTAAGGAAAAATTTCTTAACAGTGAGGGTGCCAGAGCCCTGGCACAGGCTGCCCA
>JAVCKT010098682.1:0-10530 GCA_032273925.1 Rhynchotus rufescens | reverse complement strand
TAAAATAAAATAAAATAAAATAAAATAAAATAAAATAAAATAAAATAAAATAAAATAAAATAAAATAAAAGTTACCTGTTAAGGACACAGAGGAGTACTTCCATGTAGCTCATTCCTTTCAGCAACCTACTCTTTTCAGTTAAACACAGAAATGACTGCTGCCTCAAGCTTAAACTGGGATTCACAGACCGGTTTTTTACACCTGTGGATCCATCTGTGGTGCAGACACCAAACAACAGCATGGCTAGATCCTGCTGTTCCCCTGCCTACATGAAAAAGCAGCCTGTATATGGTGATATTTCCCAAAGAATCTAACCTCCACATAAGTTAAAAATGGGAGAGTGGCCTCCTAGTTTCATTTTCTTAATCTCAGTAGTTTTCTATGGAAAAAAAAAGAAAAATGAAAAAAAAGTAGTCATTAAGAGATTTTGGTTGTTAGAGTGAAACTATGCTCATTTTCTGTAGCCTGCAAAAATGAGAGGGGCGAGGGACACATTTTTAATCTTTTTATGGGAACACATGATTATTGCACAAAGCTAATGTTACTGTCTTGTAATACATCTTTTATTACGTAAATCTAAATGCACAATACTCCAAATTTAAGTAGTTATATAAATTTGTGTATTAATATAGAATATTAATAAGCAATTCATATGACAACCTAAATATTCATGAAACAAATGTGAAAGTATTAAAAAAACTTCTCTAGATTAACTATTTCATTTTCATATTTTGAAACTGAACTACTTAATCATTTTGTTCAAATACTGTTTTTTTATATCTAATGCACCGCTCTAGATTAGCCTTATCAAGTGTCTAACAAAGCACTGTGTTCATCTCTTTTGTCTTCTTTGTGAGGAATTTTACTACACTGTAGAAATAGACCTTTTCTTTTTTTAATGATGCTTTGCAGTGCATCTCATTAATTTTTCTGCTGTAACTCCCAAATCCCTATCCCCATCAGTGTGCTGGATGCTTGATTTGTTGCTCCCAGACTAATTTTTTACATTGGATTGCACTGACCATCTGTTAGATAGATCATCCAACACGCTCAGATTCTGTGTCTGGTTCCACTATTCCTCTTTGCCTGGCCAAAAGCCTGAATATCACTTGCAACTGTAGAGATTGTGTTCCCTTATCTGGATAACTCTTCTATACTAGGACAGAGGTTTTAATAAAGAGCATTCAGCTAATGATACATCTCTTGTCACTACAACCAAAATAACCCCTCTCTAAATAGCACTTCTTTGTGTTTTCTAGCCAAACTTTTGTTGCACACATAACACAAGCACCACATTCTTCCAGCTCAAAAACAAATTTTGCACATTTCAAACACAAGTAGCTATTTTCACCAATACATTTATTTTAGACATAATTGTCTGGACAAACCATCCCTTGCACTTAACTGAAGAAGAAACGTAATGAAAGAAACTGCCTTCCAAAACCATGATGTGTATAAGAAAAAAAATCCATAGCCTCAACAAGAGTTTGCCTATTTTTGTTTAACTTGGTACTTCAAAGGAAAAAAATGGGACTTCCATGTAAATTTGATACTTCCATGTTAAAAAAAAATCAAGACAGAAAAAAAGTAACTCTAACTTAAAGAAGCAGAAGCTGTGAGAAGCAGAAGATGAAAGAAAATCTACTGGAAGACAACACTTCAGGAAAGTACTGGTCCATCTGCCCTCCACTACATATGGAACTGTTACTATAGGGAAGTCTCTTTAGTCTAAGGATTTTCTGCTGCTTTCCTCTGCCCTGGAGAACACATTTGGCACAGGACACTGACCCCTTCCCCTCTCTGAGGAATTAGCCAAACAAGACACACAATCAGAGTTGATGCTAGTCGGCAAGATGTAAACACTCAAGCAAACCAGTGCTTCCCTAAATTTTAAAGCAACAAACTACTAGCAAGCCACAACATTTTAGCAAGTCAAAATCTGTTAGGTATCAAATTACACTGTTCGATACACCTCCATAAATCAGCTACAGAGTTTATGTCTTGATCTTGTGGCTTATGACACATTAAGAGTTCAAACCTATGTTTTCAAAACACCAACACATTTCAGATGCCCAGTCTATTTGGGGCATTTTCTGAATATATATTGGCACTTCCAACCGGCCCAGATTTAAAGATGTCCAAGCTTTGTACTAAAATTCTAAAGGAAGTTCAGCACCTCCTGTTAATGATGACTGTCTGATCTCACATTTGGTGTAGTTTCACACGAAGCCACGCTAGCAGCAACAGTCTTAAACTGGACAGCAAGTAAAATTCCTGTAAAACAAACTCCTTTGTGAGCTTCAGGCTTAAGCCACACAGCAACAGCTCATGTACTGCTGAAATGTGTGCATTTACATTTGGTTTTATATAGTCCAGTGCAGGAAGTTGTGACAACATGATATCATTTTGTGCTGCTTCTTTTTACATCATCATATACAGTGTTCACATGAATTAACAGAGAACTCTTTAAATAGTCTCTAATAGTCTGAAAATACAAAGATGCTTTAATAGTCTTAGAATAGTCTTTTTGGCCAGCAGAAGGCGAGCACTGAATATGTCAGTCTGGGAAGCAATCAGTGTTGCAGCTGGGGTGAAGCAGATGGAGCTCCCAAAGTCAGACATTTCACATTGATCCTGAACCCACTGTAGCACACTCAACCGCAGCTACACCTGACACTGCCGGGATTCAGCCCTCTGGCTCATCCAGACACCTCCATTTAGCCCATCTGCTTTCACATTGCTCTCCTGTGACTGATACCAGGCAGAGGAGACATCTTAGGGACTTTCTTTGAAGGATTCACACTTCACCTGCTGAAAAGGTCAGGTAGCTGATACGAGGATGCCTACGAGGCTTCGCAGAGGCACAAAGTCAGGTATCAGGAGCACCCTGGCCTCCAGACCGCACTTGAGAAGAGTCATTTCACACACTGAACAGACACACAGCCTGTGGCCATCCACCTTCTCTCAAAGACATTGCCCGTATTCTTTTCTTCAGTCCTATCCAATGGGATGTGTTATGAGTTCTATGAAGGCAAAGTGCATTTGTATCTGTTTAAGATAAGGGTGCATAGAGGTAACTAGCAGTGTCTCAGTCTGGTAATCACACAAAGAAGACAAGCCCCTTAGAAAAAAAAAAAAAAAGAAATACTGACAGCTCCTGATTTTCTTCTTATTTCAACATTTTCCTGTTGATCTCAATCAGCACTACTTTTAAAGCATGTATGAGCAGCTTGAACATAGTTACACAATGTCTATGTTTCATGACTATATAATTGAAGATACTTTTAATAATACTAAGTTAGGAGAAATGTATTACAAAGGTTTCATTTTATTTTGAACCAGTTCCTTTAAACATTGTTGCCATAATATAATGCATAATCTATTATTAGAAAAAAAATACTTTTCAGTTCTTAGAATAAGTTCAATAGTTAAATAAGTTAACTTAAATAAGTTAAATTACTAATTAGAGTAGGCAATTTCTAAAATAAATCCTGAAATTACTGCTTTAACATTGCCTCTTTATGAAAACACGTTATGACTGGTGATAGAGTTTTATAGTAACCTAAGCATTGAATGTTGATATCAGCATATCATTAAGTTGCTATCTTAAGAGGGAAATTCACTTTAAAATTATACGTGTAAATGCATACAGAGTATATTCAGATTCTGGATTCAGACCTAGGCAGCCAGACAGGTTTTTAGGTGTAACTCACTCAGCCGGAACCGAAATCTTCTAATGGCTGTGCTCCTTGCTCAGAGTTTTCCTGGCATCTTGCTCCACATTTCAAGGGAGACAAATGCTCCTTAGTAAGAATCTTTAAGGGAATCATAGAATCACATTAAAGGAAATGACCTTCAGTATCATCCAAGTCCAACCGTAAGCCTTTCAACACCATGGCTGCCTATGGACACCTATATCCCTGAATGCCTCATCTACACATTTCTTGAACACTGCCAGGGATGGTGACTCCACCACTTCCCTGGGCAGCCTGTTCCAATGCTTCACCACTCTTTCCTTGTAGAATTTTTTCCTAATAAACTGGCTTTTTTAAAAAAACTTAAATACAGATTATTTAATATTATTAACTAGCTGTCTAGTAGTGTTGTTGTTCATTTAAGTGTTCAGCATTTATGGGTCATGCATTCTTTACTTTAATTCTGCTCTCACATCCCCATGAAGATAATTGTGAACTGAATTAGAAGGAGAAATACACTGGAATTGTTCATCAACAGAAAGAAACAAATTTAAGGTTCTGTAGGAAACCTAACTGCATCATATCTGATTATGGACTTGTGCAAACCTATTCTTAACCACACTTTGTAATATGTTTCTTCCAGAAAGGATGTAAATAAAAGAATCATTTAGTCAATAAACGGTTTCATAAAATAAATTTTATTCTGGATTTTCTCAAATATGCTAAACTGCTCTATATACATAACAGCTCACAAAACAAAGACTCCACTCTTTCTTGCTCTTTTTCTATTTATTTCTGTATTTCTTTTTATTTCTAAATTGTTAGATTTTTAAGATGATATAAGAATATACTACATCATTAAGATTAGAGAGGACCATTTAGAGTAGATGATTAAATTACCATTTTCTTATTATCTAAATTGATTTTTATGATAGAGTGCATGTTCAAAATAATATAGAGCCTTATTATTTTTCAACTTGTTTAAATTTTATAGACTATTTACAAAACAAAAAACTTCCATCTCGAAACTGCCAAATGTCCTCCGTCTCACCTTTCACCTTTCCCTACGTGTAAAGAATAAACAAGGAGGCTCAATAGAAGCCTAGAAGGTTTTAAGGTATATTCTTTTTCATCACTCTTGGTGCTCAAACATTTGTTCTTCCCCAAATGTTGCAACTGTCATTATCCCTGTACTGCTACTACTTGCTTTGCAAACACGGGCCAAAACATAGGCTAGAAAAGTCAAAAGAACTTTTACCTGACTCATCAATGGTGGAACTTGGTAATCTCATTACAAGTAAAAAGTAAACCTAGCCTCTAGTAAACATCTATGGGATCCTCTGGTTTTATACTTGTTTATTCAAAGACCTTAGGCACAGGTTTTTATTTTTTTAGAATGCAAGAATGTCAAATGTCAGCTCTGTAAATACAAAAAAAAAGTAATAAAGGTACTTCAAAGCAATAAAAGGGCCACACTGCTCTTAATAAAGACAATTCTTATTTTTCCCCCTAGGGGAATTATAAGAAAATTCTTGGTATAAAAGGGGCGTTATATGATAGCATTTTCCATAAACAAGCATAAAACATACGTCTGTTCGAGCAGTTAAGCTCAAAAACAGGTAAGACTCAAACGTGATGATATCAGCCCAAATTCTTGCTCATGATGTGCTCACGTGTACCAGATGAATTGGAAATCCCTATCACAGTGAAGCCAGTCTGGACCCTCCCTGCAGGCAATATAGAAGCCAACAGTGAGAAAATTGCGCATGTGAGAGTCTGTTTGGTCAAGCCCACTCAAACTCAAACCTTCCCCTCTCAGATGTGACTTGTTTTATACTCCTTCTTTATTCTAATGAAATAAATTAAGTTTTCAATTACAGTGAAGTTTTCAAAATAGAGACAATTTATTTTGGTTTGAACCGTAAAACTGTAATTTACCAATAGATATTGATAGTATTTTTGAAAGTATGTGTTCTCTTCCTTTCTGGTGTATTACAGATGCAGCTGAGACACCCTTGCAAAGGTAACTGAATAAGCTTCTTTGTGGAAAACTGTTTCCTTGGGCACTTAGAGCTTATGTCTCACATGTTGTATTTCTGACACTAGCAAATTCATGCTTGTTCATTTTTTAGCACTTTCTTGAAAATTCCTCAATGTTCTTTCTACCCAGATCATTCCATAAAAGTTAAATCCTCTTGAAGGAAGTGGTGTTAGTAGAGGCAGAATGGGAAAGTGTAGTAAAGATGATTTCCTACTAAGGCAAGAGCTACTACTACCATCCCAAGAACTCTATTACTTTGATTTAGCACTTCAGATTCAGCTTTGCAACTTCCTATGATCCCCACAGCTGTCAAACACTGAACAACAGAGCACTGCTGGGAGTCTGCAGACAAAACACAGAAAATACGTTCTTAATTCCTAGCCATTGCTTGCACCGGGAGATTGGTGTGTAAGTATTACACACACCACTACAAAGGAGTCCACAGACAACACATGAACAGGTTTTGTTTGTTTGTTTTTGAAATGTGTATGGTATGTCTCTTCTACTGGCACTGGTATCCCATGAAACTGGGTCCAGGGTCTGCACAGCAGACCTGCTGACATTTTACAAAAAGGGTCAATATCTAACAGCCTGTGCCACATGTCTGGTGTATGAAGGAACAGACAATGATCTCAATAGGTGGTGCAGGGAAAAAGGGACTGGGAAATCCTGAATGAGATTAGATTCCTCTATGGTGGCAAGGAGATAGGAAGCAACAATGAAACAATAAGAGGCCTTCTTTCTTTATGGTAGCTCTTGCACCTCACATAACAGTAGCCACACTTTACAGTTCAGGTAATCTTTCTCCTCTGTTGAGATGTCAGACATGATCACTGCTTGTTGCTGTTTTGTCCTTCCATCTCTTGTTGCTCCTTTCACTCTCTTCTTTACCCTTCCCAATTCTTCTTCCTCTAAATTTCTTTTTATGCTCACATTCTCAGGTTCATATCTCTTCTCATGCTGCTTCCTTAGTCCCTTCTTCTGTATTAGTCAACATATTCTGCTTACATCCCTCCCTGGAACACTTTGCTGTTGCCTAGTCTTAAGTTACTTTCATTCCACTGTTGATGTATATACCCCTCCCTTCTCATCCTACTGCTTTTTAAAGCATCAAAGTATTTTATTGCATCTTCTTGTATTCTTGACTTACCACTTGAAACATTCCTGCTTCACTTCACAGAGCTACAGAACAGCTGACGCTGGAAGGGATCTGCAGATCATCTAGTCCCTCCGGTCCCATCTAGAACATCTCCTCCCTCTGCACAAGCAGAATCAAATACAACACATTTTCCAGGACCCCATCCATGTAGTTTTTGAATATCTCCAAGGACTCCACAATTTCTCTGGGCAATTTGTTCCAGTGCTTTGTAACCCTCACTTCTCTCTTTTTCCCACTATTTTCACATTCACTGTTTTTCTAATTTATTCTATGATTTTCGTCATGGCAGAAACAAGAAAGCATATTTAAAGTTAAGTTAATATATATATTGTTAAGGACTGCTCAAATATAGCTTTCTGTGCTTTTCTGTTTAAAAATTTCTTAGCTTTTTGACAGCCAGTACTTCCAAGCTCTATGAACAGTCATCACACTCACACAGCCATCTCCATATCACAGAATGGATACTTCCCTCTTTCCATCCCTTCCTTTCCCTTTGCACTCATAGTACTTTCCATCTTGTTTTATCTACGAGATATTGAGAGTCATGATTATGCTAAAAAATAAATAAAAGGTATTCACACAGCTCAGAAGAGGAATTCTACGAAAGGGAGAGTGCCCTTAGTTTTTCCTTGAGCTCATTAATGGCTCAAAAAACGAACTTTAACCAGTTTTATCTTTATCTATCTTACTCAGCAAGAATTTAAAAAACTGAGGATAGTATACCAGCTATGAGATTCACAAAAGATGTACCGAATCATTATGATTGGAAAGGACCTTCAAGATCATTGAATCCAACTGTAAACCCTTCAACACCATGCCTGTTAAACCATGTCCCTAAGCACCTCATCACACATTTCTTGAACAGTGCCAGCAACGGTGACTCCATGACTTCTGCGGGCAGCCTGTTCCAATGCTTGACTACTCTTTCCATGTAGAAATTCTTTCCAATATCGAACCTGAACCTCCTCTGGTTCAACTTGAGGCTACTTCCTCCTCCATTGTTCTCCATTGTTCGATAGTTATTCTGGAGAAGTGATCGACCCCTGCCTCACTACAACCTCCATTCAGGTAGTTGTAGAGAGTGATAAGTTCTCCCCTGCGCCTCATCTTCTCCACACTAAATAATCCCAGCTCCTTCAGCTGCTCCTCATAGGGTCTGTGCTCCAGCCTCTTCACCAGCTTCACTGCCCTTCTTTGGACACCCTCCAGCACCCAATGCCCAAAACTGTGTTGGTGTCCCAACAGTACTGGTGTGGCCTCACCAGCGCCGAGCATGGGACGAAATGCTGGGCATGGCATGCTGAGCAATGCCTAGTGTTAAGGCATTGAACTTCTCATTGAAATTTGATGAGCATTTGCTCATCAAATTCTAAGCTCTATGGCTAAAGTTGTGATTTGAGTCTTTTGCTTACCTTTACATTCAGAATGCTTAGTAATCCCTTGTAATTCACAGTCTCTATTAAAAACAAGAGTATCTTATAAGCTGAGCAGAAAAGCAAGTATTACTTGTTACATAAGATGACTACAGGTAACACTAGGAATAAAATAAAATCTCTAAAGCACAAAGTTATTAGTTTGTGCTTGGACTTAGTATTTTCTTTTTCAGACAGGGAACATCTGTTTTGACAGGTTTGGGGTTTTTTTATTCTCATCCTGTGTAAAATGGGGCCTTTTCAATACACCTCACTTAAAAGAGTATGGATTTACAAATGCTTAGAATGCCACACCATCAATTAGCTATATATATAGTCCTATAAATACACACTAGTTAAGTGTATTTAAATCTCTGTCTCCTACTGTAATCACTTCATTAGATGTCCTTCCTAGAGCCAGTCATGAAGCAATCACATCATAATTTAACAGAGCACAAGACTGCAATGCATACAAAAAGGGGAGAATCAGGTTTTAAAAAGCTACTTTAGTATTTTCTGCCATGCAGTGTTCTTTTATTATGGCAGCTCATTCTTAAGGAATATATTCTGAAGAAATCACAAATATGTTCAGAATTTCTTAACAATTGATGAACATGATGATGTTCTTAAATTTAAGTTTCAGTATAAATAATAATACATATGAGAGTGCTCCACTGAGAAAGATGCTAATGTCAATATATCCGGCCCTCTGT
The DNA here is from genome assembly GCA_032273925.1 of Rhynchotus rufescens. Classification (NCBI taxonomy): domain Eukaryota; kingdom Metazoa; phylum Chordata; class Aves; order Tinamiformes; family Tinamidae; genus Rhynchotus; species Rhynchotus rufescens. Next base: position 1,509 of record JAVCKT010098682.1, on the reverse strand, counting down.
TATAAATATGGGAAATACATCTTTTGCTAGGAGTAGCTTAACCAGTAAAAGTTAATGAACCTATGCAAGAAGTAAGTGAGGGGAAAATCTGTCCCCAATATTTTGTGTTGATATTAGTTCTTTTAAAATTATGTTGGGAACTGGGGCACAGTAGTTTTGCCTGGAACAGTTAACATAGTAGAATTCGAGTACTGGATTTCTGAATTAAACTGTTCCATTATATTTTACAGTTATACTAAAAACAATGCCCATCATACAAAGATGCCTAGCATACATATTTGCTTCTTCCTACTTTCAATAGAACAATCATTTTGAATGTCTCTAGCACTGCATAGTTTCCTAAATCCAGGCTGAAAAGTCCTCTATCAATGATGGTTTTTAAAGAATAACAGTATCCATACATGCCACATTATCTTAGAAACTTCCTCATATATTTCATCAACCTTGCATATGTAATTTCACTTATTAATGCACTTGCTGTGTTAAAATGACCCACACGCCACTGATGGGTAAGCCACTAATGCCAACGACACAGTAACCTACTAACCTCTCTTTAAAAAGAAACATGACATTCACACAAACAGAATAAAAAAGCCAAACAGCAAAAACAGTAATGTTTTGGTAGCACAAATTATTATACTAGATGTCAAAACTTGCTAAAATTAGGAACAAATGAGTGTACTGAGAATGCATAGTAGTGAGTTTTATTATATTGCAAAATTATTTTGACCCTGTTTGCTGGTTTATGAATTGTAATAGCCAGCATTATCAGCGTTATCCACATTATAAAACGTAAATTGGAGAGATGTCACTGTACCAATCGCTCATTTCTTAAAAGCTGCTTTACAGAATTACAGTGCTGCTCCCCTGGGAGGTCCCGCCAGTGCCTTCGGAAGCGCAAACCGCCCTCCAAGTCTCACTGAAGACAATAGGAGCCGGGGCTCGGCGCACGCTGCGCGCAACGTTCATCACCTTGGAGAAGGCCTTTTATGCAGCTTTCAGCAGCAATTGTTCTCGGGCAATAAATCTATCACTTTACAAAGAAAACGGAGATGTTCCCAACATTTTTTTTTTCAGAATTAAATTAATGTGAATATTATAATTTGTAGAGGGAAAGCAGGTGTTCCTATCAAATTGTAAACTTTACATTGCACGTATTTACTTTGTTCTACTTCAGAAAAATTTCAGCCTAACAAATCCTTCACGATTTAAGCAAACGTGCTGCTGTCAACCCAAAGCGACGGGTTTGAAACCCATTGAACCCCACTGCAACGATATTAGCATATATTTATGTATACCATGGGCAAAAATAAAAAGGCCATGGAACCCAAACAGGAAAAAAAACATATATTTGAACACGTAACAGAGGGCTTGATGCCATCAAATCCGCAGTGAGCCTACACAGCAGGCAGGGATGGACGGAGGGGCGACCCCGGGTCTCAGGCTCCGCGTACATGCCCGGGGAGGCAGGGGAAACGCTCCGTGCAGACGCTCCGCTCGGGGTCCCAC